>JANHGL010023243.1:116375-152562 GCA_024611195.1 Ceyx melanurus | reverse complement strand
GGCCAATAAATACAGTTAGCTGAGAAGCCTGTTTGCCTTTTGTGATTTGAGTAAGTTCGTTCAGTAATGATGGTGTAATTAGCACAGTTTTGCCAGAGGAAAGGGGATTTCTCTTCTGGCTCTTGTATTTGTTTTTCATCCTTCACAATTAGACCACGGTAGCTAAAAATAGAGGAGCAGGAGTAGGAGCGTCCCCTCAAAATGCTGGAGTAGCTCAGGGCAGGAGCAGCTGCTGGAGACAGAATTCAGGTGGAGAGCAGCACCTCGGCCTCACCGGGCCTTCTGTGGAGCGTGTGCCTAGAGCTGCAGCCAGACACTGCACCCAGCTGTTGAGCTCTGAAAATACTTATCGGTATCAAGACAAGAGTTAGGTATCCATAAGAATAATAACTTTTTGCCCTTCTCCTTTTCTTCCCCCCAAGAGGAAACAATGAGTTTTAAAGCTGTGGAACAGGAAGCAATGCTATAAATGTGACTCAAAGAGGTACAGCCTCCCTGATGATGTTTTACATGCCCATTTTACCAACATGTGGCCGCAACAAAGGACCAGAAAACTCCCTTGAACTCGGGAGGCAGTGTTAGAGCCACCGTAGCTCTCTTTGGATTCAGAAAAAGAGTGTGAGCAGAAGGATGTCTACAGCAGAGGTGCAGTGCTAATAGTGACTGGTACCTCTGTGTCATGAGTTATTTTATTTTAAACAGCGTCATGAAGATTCTGATTTTAGCAGGAATATTAGAATTTTGGTCCCTGTTTTTAAGACTGTTACTGATTACTTAACCTCTGTCAGAAGTTAGTATTTTAATGCTTGCAGTCCTTGGTTTACTTACAGTGTATTCAATAACAAAGTAATTGAAAACCTGAAGTAAAAATGCAGAGATGAGGTTTTATAGTTTGGAGAGTATATAGAGACCGTCTGCTACCATCCAGATGTCTTGTTGACTCCCTGACAAATTACCTTTTTGTGTGTATATGCATAACTAAAATGCAAAAGCACATGTCTTGTCTACTTGACACCAATTCCTCTTGGGTGTAAGCTTGCTGATTCAAGGTAGAGACTGCTAAAGGAGATTGAAGTTAGGCTGTTTTATTTTTATGAAGTGTTTTGTTTTTTTTCATGCTAGCTGTGATTCTTTAGCATTGATGTTAATATCATAGACAGAGGGATTTTCCCATCCTGAGCCTGTCCCAACCTTTTCTGATGCAGAAATTAAAAAAAAACAAAACCAAAAACTATTTACTGTAATGTTCTCATTAATATAATCTCATTAATATAATCCTCATTAATATAGTGAGTATAGGAAGTGGTTTATTGGGATTTCTTGGTCTTTCAGTTTCAAATCTCTTTTCTGTTTTGATATACTACTACCAGCTATGCAGACTGTGTGAAAAGGGTGTGCATTGGGCTTCATAAGCCAAACCCAGATATTTTCATTTGTTCAGACTCTTCCAAATTTAAAAATAAGCAGTTGGACTTGTTACATAACACTGTTCATGTGTGTTTAATTTAGTTGTCATTTGCCAAGATGATCAATGTGCCAGGTATTCAGTGAAAGATTAAAATTTTAATTCATTATTTACTTTGAGAGAAGAATCAGTGGTGATACGGAATTCTCACTCTTCTCTTCCTACCCTTCCTGATAGGGACAGTCTGTTAGCAGGGCCTGTTGTGACAAGACAGTGGGTAGTGGTTTTAAATTAAAAGAGGGTAGATTTAGACTAGAAATAAAGAATTTTTTTTACAATGAGGGTGGTAAAACACTGGACCAGGTCGCCCAGAGAGGTGGTAGAAGCCTCATCCCTGGAAATACTCAAAAAGATGCTTGATGGACTTCTGAGCAACCTGATCCAGTTAAAGATATTTCTCTCATTGCAAGGAGGTTGAACTAGATGAACTTTAAAGGTCCCTTCCAACCCAGAGCACTCTGTGATTCTATGATACCCATCTCCCTGGATGTAATCTTGTGGTCGGGGATATCTGTGATGAAGCATAGCTTGCTTTTGACAACAGCATGGTCAGGATAATTGGAATAAGGTTGATGCATTAACAAGCCTTTGGTTATTTACAGTGAAATGAGACTGCTTGTTTTGGCCAGTGTCTGTGTGCATGCGTGTTCGTGTTTGATTCACTTGGGGTGGACTTCTTATGTTGCTGCTTAATTCAGGCTTATGTTAGGAGACATCTGCTTCCAGGTATTCTTTTTCTACCTCATACAGAGCATAAAGAATATGCAATATTTTATAGCAGGGAACATGGGTTTGGACATTCCCAGGCCAGGCAAAAACTTCAGTGAGCTCTGTTCCATGTTTACTCTCCTAGCATGCCAACTGCTCTGTCAAAAATAGTGCATCCTTTTGTGAGGATTTGATGTTGACAGCATAGCCAACAAATGACTCCATGGTGTGTCAATGCCTCCAGTGTCTTCCTCTAGCTCTGAACATGGGCAGTGATGACAAACAGATGGTTATGGATCTCTTACCTCTTCCATTATAGCATGATAATATTTTTGGCATATAATAGACTATTTACTAAGGCTGGGAGAAAAAAAGTTTGATCTAACAGTTCCCTGAGCACATCCATCCTTCACTAGCTCATCCGACTCCCTGACGCTGTGAGATTGAATTTAGCCTGCCAGGAGGTTTGGAGTTGCTGCAGTCTCAGTGGAAGACTCCTTGCTTTGCCAGCAGCATTTCATGACATCCTTCCATAGACCAACAAGGAGCAGTCAGCCTGTTTTTCTCATGCCTATATCACTAGCTGTCTCTAATTATTTATTTATTCAAAGTACTATAGAGGAATGTTTTATCAAAAGTTGTGGAGAAGATAAAGCAGTGCTGCACAGAAGCAGCAGAATCTAAATAATTAATACAATGTATATAGTATTTAGTCCTACTTCTCATATATTGCTTCGCACTCAAAAGCAGAAACGAAGGCATATAGCCTCATAACATTCTTTGTTAAAAACAACTGCATGGTGCCAATCAGGGAAGGAGAAAGCAGCATTTCTATGCTCTATGTCTTGTGAAGGGGAGAGTCAGGCTGCTGCTCTTCCCAGTTTCACTGTGGTGGGATGTTCCAGAAGACTAAGTGCAGAGTCCTGCGCCTGAGTCGGAACAACCTTCACTATCAATAGATGCTGGGAGACGAGGTGCTGGAAAGCAGCTCTGCAGAAAAGGACTTGGGGGTGTTGGTGGATGAGAAGCTGGACATGAGCCAGCAGTGTGCAAATGCAGCCAAGAAGGCCAATTGCACCCTGGGCTGCATCAAGAGAAGTGTGGCCAGCAGATCGAGAGAAGTGATTCTGCCCCTCTACTTTGCTCTGGTGAGACCTCACCTGGAGTATTGCATCCAGTTCTGGAGCCCTCAACATAGGAAAGATATGGACCTGATGGAGCATGTCCAGAGGAGGGCAACAAAGATGATCAGAAGGGTGAAACACCCCTCCTGCTGGGATTGTTCAGCCTGGAGAAGAGAAGGCTCTGGGGAGACCTTATAGCCACCTTCCCATACCTGAAGGGGGCCTACAGAAAGGCTGGAGAGGGGCTGTTTACAAGGACCTCTAGTGAAAGAATGAGGGCTTTAATTTAGAGAAGAGGAGATTTAGACTGGATATCAGAAGAAGTTCTTTAGAAGTTGTCCTTCTGAGCAGTCTCCATTTGGAAGGTAGAATTTTGTGGAAAAAAGTTATGGGTTTTTTTTCTGCAATTTGTACTATGAAAGAGGGTGCAAGGGGGATGAAAAATTTTTGTTTACACCTTTGCTGTGGCCTGTATTTCAAATGTGGCACTCAAACAACTTTATAAATAAGATATTATACTGGAGGTTGTTACTTTTGCTTCAAAAAGCAGAGGAAAACATATGTATGGTTTTGGTTTAGTTCCAAAATAAAAGGCAGCATTTTTTTTTCTGGAGGATCTGACCAGAACTCCATATTAATTGTTGAGGGGCCAGCACCAAGTTTAAGAAACTTGAAATGCTGTCTTGAAATCTTCTGGTTCACTTTTCACCATCTGTGCTTCTGTATTCAGTGTGAAAAACTTGTGTCTCAGCTGGAAAAGCAAGTCCCTTTCACTTTTGTTTTGATAGATTTCACTCTGCTTCTCCTGTCTTTCTGCTTTGCTTGAGTGCAGTTCTGTATTTGGGTTTATCAGAAGTGTTTGCTCTGTAAGCAGCATCCAGGATTTTCCTGGCTGGGCATGTACAATAAACTGGGAGAATACGCTACGCACGTTAGTAGTAAGAGTGTCTTCATGTCTCTGGGAAGGACAATGCCAGCATGTGTTAAGTGAGCAACTGTTCAGCCCTGGCTCAGGGAGTGCTCTCTGCATGCTAGTAATTTCACCAATTATCACTATGCCACTGATCTTCCTATTTCAGAGGAGGTGACCAAAGAGTTTGTGGTGTGGCAGCTCTGACTTTATCTTGCATCCTCAGATTTCCTTGATCTCTCTGACTGATTTTAGAATCGGAAATGGTACAAAGTTGGGTGGTAATGAATGAAGATAGGCTTGCTTGGGTTTTAATTGTGGTGGTTTTTTATCTTACTCCCCCTATTTTTATTTTTTTTTACATTAGTTATATTTTATACTTTAAATTTTCAAGATTATATAGTAAGAACATAAGAGAACTGTGCCTTTGCATATCTAAAAGGTATCTGGTTGGATGTTCAGTACCATGCAGTTATTCTCATCATCCCAAAGATTCTCTAGGTGCAGTGCTCCCAGTGCTTGTGTCCTGGTGCTAAAGTTGCATTAAATCTGAGGAAGGCAGCAAGCAAGGCTGTCAACACAAAGATGAAACTCAACTCTGCTGGAGTTCTGCCAGGCTGAAAACTTTAAGTGGCAAAACTCCCATTGATTTAACCAAGTCCAGGATTTCTTTGTTTTGGTTATTTTTTATTGATTGTGAGGAGGAAAACATGTAGCTAATCCCTTGACTCTTGTCATCTAGTGTTCCCAGGTGGGAGCTTTCAGATGGATCAGGCACCCCTGTTTCAGCATAGTCTGCCAACAGCTTGTATACCCATGCAATGCCAGATTTTAGTGTGATAAAGTTGGTGACTGGTAAAGCAGATAGGCCTTGTAGCCACCTCACTCAGAGGATAGCTGCAGGGTAACGATAAGCTCCAGAGTTGAAGAGAGTTGTTAATGCTCCAGAATTGAGAAAACCTTCAATGAGATTTTTTTCCTTTTAATATCAAAATCAGTCCTGACAAGGCAGGGAACCTGAAATCAGGCATCATCGGTGCTGCTCTTTCTTTGTTTTTGACAAGGAGACAGAAAACTTTTGGTTCAAAGACCAGCTTTAAATTATCATGTGTGTTGGTGCTTGCTTCTGAGGTATGTGCATCTTTTGCCATTTCTAGTGTAAGTGGCAGCACGTGTTGTACAGAAGTCTAATACACCCTTGCTTCTTATGCGGGTTCTGTGGGCTCTGCTGAGCCTGCAGCTAGCTCAGGCATGTCTGCACACTCTTGCTGTCATGGCTGCAATGCCCCATCAGTACTTACAGAGCATCCTCAAGCATTGCATCATGTTATCTCAAGTAGCTTTTAAAGCTCCCAAGTAGTAGATACTTTTGCTCTCTTGGTAATGTTTGTTCATTTACAACATGTAACACCATTCCCATGGCTTCAGCTCTGCTGATGGGAATGATTCAAGGTTATGTTTTCACTTGGTAAATCATAGAATCATAGATATTAGGGGTTGGAAGGGACCTAGAAGATCATCTAGTCCAACCCCCTTGCCTGAACAGGATCACCTAGACCAAGTCACCCAGGAACAGATCCAGGCGGGTCTTAAGTGTCTCCAGTAAAGTCCATAATGGCGCAGACTCTTTTCTGTCTCCTGCCTCCTGAGCCACACATCAGTACAATGCCCAGAAGAACAGTCCCTGATTTGAATGTGTGTGATAAAGAAGGCGGGTATGTGGCTGCTTCCTGCCTTGATACTGTCTGGGTGTGTTGGCATGCCTGATTTATCAAGATTTTCTTCATACTATGCTCTAGTTTGCACTATATGAGGCTGTTAAGTGTTGATACCACATCCCTTTCTGTTTTGCAAGATTTAAAGTCCATTAAGTAACACATGTGCCTACAGGATACGTTAAACAGAATTTTAAATGGAAACTGACTAAACAAATGAGCTTTTTGCTGACATTTAAAAATCATGAAACCATTTCTATTCTTACTTGATAAATCAAGATCAAACTTCAGAGTCCTACTGGTGAGCTATTTGGTGTTGTAAATGTATTTATCTGCATTAACATTTACAGCTTTCTTTTTCAGTAGACTTCCTGGTTTTATATTAATGTAAGTATCAACTCCAGTGTAGAGTTGGAGTAGGGTTTATTTAAAATTAAGCTTATGATTTGCCTTTAATAACTCAAAATACTAAAATTTCAATTTAAATTAAGAGATACTCAATTCCTGTGTCAGTTAGAAAGATAATATTTTAAAAAGTGAAAGCAAAATATGTTGGAGTCTCATTTTAAGAAAATTTGTTAAACAAATCCAAACCAGGAAGATACACAGAAAATCAACTGAAACAGTGGGATTTCCTGATAAAAAACACCTCTGGTATCCCATAAGTACAGGTTCTGTTAACAATTAAGACTGTTGCATTGGATATTGCTTTATCTCATTGACACTGTATTTGCTTCATTAACCTTTTTTAATACACTGATGTAAGTGATTTCTTACTGTGTGATGAATTGAGAGCAAATTATAAATGCTAATTAAGAAGATGATTAAGAGAGTGAGGAATGTCCTGACGTCTCTGGTTCTGTTTCTCTGCAAGTAAAAGTAAACTATCTCAGAGAAATAAATCATTAGATCTTTTAGAGAATTTCTTTTTTTTCTAGCTCAGAAGGGAAACTTGTTGTCCTTGTAGTTCTTGTGCTGACTTCTTTTGTGACGTGTAGTTTTCTACAGAGTTAGAATTTACAGAATAACTGCAAATGAGAAAAGAGGGTAGATTAATTTCTTTGGTGTTCTAGAGTGGGCAAACCAAGTTGTAATTCCTTCATACTCCTCCAGGGTGTCAGCAGCTTTGGACTTTTGAATACGTAGCAACAGTGGGCATTGGGCTTGAACACAGAATTCCCTTCCCTGTCCTGCCCCAAGAAATCTGATGTAAGGTCAGCTGTGACAAGATCACAGATCTCCTCCAAGAGCACGTAAACTTGAGAGGAAGCTCAGAGGCCTTCCACGGTTTAGCAGAGCTCAGTGCTGCTGGAAAATAAATGGCTTCAGTAGGCTGCCTGCTGTGCTTTGTGTCTCTCCTGCCTGGGACCTTCTAGGTTAAAAGATTAACTGTAGCTTTCACAAAAAGCATGGATACTTTCCAACCTGACATAAGAGTTTGTTGCTATTGATTAATTAAATTTCCACCTAGAAGTATGTATTGCTAATGTTTTGGGAAGCCCTTCTGGACCTAAGGGGTACTCTGGAACCAAACCAGGATGCCTCTTTACTCTGGTCCACATCCTTTAAGTTTTGGATGGATTTGAATTAAAACCATGTCATAACATAGGTTTAATTTCTGCAAAGAGGTAAACTCCCTCAACTACTATTGCCTGCCTGGCTTTGTAGAATCTGGTTGTGTAAGAGTGAATGGGTGAAAAGGACTTTGGTAGGATACTCCTAGATCATTCTCATTAAATGAGAAACAATGATCTGTTAGCTCACAGTTACACGTGTTAATGTTTACCATGGTTGTACTTTATTTAAGCAGGTGTTAATTATTCCTCTTCTGCACATCAGATGACACTGTTTTGAGGCTGTTTCTAGCAGAAACAAGTATCAATAGGAATTTTATTCTGTAATAACATCAGCAGTTTTCCACTAAAGTTCCCACTAGCTTCTAAACATATTAAAAAATGAGGAATTAACCAGCATAGTAAATCACATCAAAATTTCACTAACTATATGTGTTGTTTTTTTCTGAGTCTTACAAAACTTTTGTTTTTTCTGTGTCCCCTGTAAAGAGACAATAAAGAAAGCACTTTATTGCAGTAGGGCCCTAATCTATGGTCTTCAGTCCTTTTGAGAGTGATTCTCAGTAGGTGGTAGTGAGGTTATAAAGTCTGAGCACAAAAATAGAGCACAGTCTGGGATACATTTACTAAGTAACACATTGCAAATGCACCTTGAAGTTGCATCGATTGATAGTACAAGTCACCATAGGAGAGTTCATAAATCTATATTGCTAAGCAATAAACTTTTAAATTTGTTTATTTAAATAGTCTTATTGAAAGTTATTGTTCATAAGAGATTAAGAAAGAGTGACCACACTGGAATCTATATAACACCTATAACTCTAGAGGACATGAAATACAGTGCAAGTATTTATGAGCTGGCCTCATGCTTGTATAATCCTATCTTTAGTCATTGATCCGTCTAGAAACGAATGATCTTCTCATTACTTTTCATTGTTTTGCCATTAGTAAACGTGAGGATAGCTAATGTAATTATTGAGTGTTAATAAAGCCTGTTTCAACTAATAAGTTAGCTTTCCAGACCCAGGAGTCTTAAAGAGCTCAAAATGGTGTTGTGGCACCTGGTACAGACAGTGAGGTGGGAGCTGTGTGTAGCATCCTCACAAAAACACAGTTGATGGGTAGCAGAGTGAGTACACCTACCTGAGGGATGTGTGTTTGCCCATAATGTGTAGAGGATACAATGCCAACAGTGATTCCAGCCTGCTTGGAAATACTCTTTGGCTTTGTTTTCTGTCATAGTTTAACTCCAGATGGCAGCTAAGCCCCACACAGCCTCTTTCTCCTTCTTCCCTGGTGGGATGGGGGAAAAATGGGAAGGGCAAAAGGAGAAAACTCATGGGTTAAGATAAAGACAGTTTAATAGGCAAAACAAGAGCCATATATGCCAGTAAAGCAAAACAAGGAATTCCTTCACTACTTCCCATCAGCAGGCAGGTGTTTAGCCATCTCCAGGAAAGCAGAGCTCCAGCATGAATAATGGTTACTTGTAAAAACAGAACATCATCATTCCAAACACCCCCCCCCCCCTTCCTCCTCCTTCCCAGCTTTATAGGTTGAACATGACATGACATAATATGGTCTGCAACATCCCGTTGTTCAGCTGGGCTCAGCTATCCTAGCTGTGTCCCCTCCCAACTTCTTGTGCATCCCCAGCCCATTCACTGGTGGTGTGGTGTGAGGAACAGAAAAGGCCTTGACTCTGTACAAGCTGTGTTTGCCAGTAACTAAGGCATCCCTTTGTTAGCAACACTTGCCAGCACAAATCCAAAACGCAGCCCCATACTGGCTACTATGAAGAAAAGTACACCAGCTAAAATCAGCACATTTCCATGTCAGTGTTTTCCCACAGGTGAGCATGAATCCAGTTAGCCAACATGAACCTGACTGTAACTTCATGAATAATACGGAGAGATCTCACTGGTTTTCTCATCAGTTAATGATATTTTAAACATTGTGGTTTTCACAGTGAGGCCCCAGGATTTGCCATCTGCAGGAACTCAATGTACAGTGGCTGCCTGCATGGTTGTAGCCTCCTGTCTGCTAAACTGAGCATCCTTCAAACAGCTCAGTGAAGATTTGGGAGCACTGAGAACAGGCCAGAATGCCCTGTCAGCAGGGCGTGGGCATATTACACATAAGCAGAAGTATTCTGGATGTCTTTCTAACTATATTTGGGATTTAGCATGGACACATTTGCTGACCAGTGCCATAGTTCTTAAGCATTATTAAAATGAAAATGGGTTGGTTTTTTGTTTGTTTGTTTGTTGGGGTTTTTTTTCCTGTTTAAGCATACAGTGCAAAGCAGCCTGATTGGAACTGGATAACACCAGATAAGCATGAGCAACATGTTGTTTCCCTTAGTGTTTATTATCATTACTATTATTATGTTTGGTTTGAATAGAATGAGATTAATAGCTCCATACTTGTTAAGTGGGAAAAAACAATGCAAGTGTATAGGTAACAGAGGACTTAGTAAAAATTATTGGTGGGAATAGAATTGTATGGCTGGCCACTGAATGTTTTGGACTAATGCATATCTTGTTCTGCTGCAGGTCACTTTTACAGCCATTGCTTTGCAATCTTGATTTTGGTCAATGTGAAACTGGCAGGTGGTTTTAGCTTAGGCTAAACAGTGGTGTCTTAAAGCCTATGTTATGTGTATTGCTTTTATCAGCATTTTGTTTCACCTGTGTCTTCTCTGACATGTCATTGTGAAAAGAAAAAGGTTTCACCATCCCTACCTCGTGCACTATTTTTCTACTTTTGCTTTTCTAGACCAAGTTTTTTTGAAGGTGGGACTTCCTAACCCAATGTCCTGTATGAACTGTTAGTGGGCTTTTGTTCTGATCACATCTCCCAAGCTAAAGAGTTGAAATGATTGCTTTATCTCTGACTCAGGCATCCTGTAGTTCCACAGTTTATGTTACAGGAATCTTAATGTTGCAAAATAAAGTAACTCATAGAATCAGAGAATGGTTTATATTGGAAAGAACCTTAAAGATCATCTAGTTCCAACCCCCCTGCCACGGCAGGGACACTTTCCATTAAACCAGGTTGCTCAGGTCCCCATCCAACCTGGTTTTGAACACATCAAGTGATGGAGCATCTACAACTTCCTTGGGCAACCTGCTCCAGTGCCTCACAACCCTCAGGGTGAGGAATTTCCTTCTTATTTACAATATAAATCTACTGTCTTCCAGTTTCAAACCACTACTCCTCATCCTGTCACTATAGGCCTTTGTAAACAGCCTCTCCATAGCTTTCTTAAGGCCCCTTTCAGATACTGGAAGGCTACGATAAGGTCTCCCTAGAACCTTCTCCAGGCTGGACAAGCCCAGTTCTCTCTGCCTGTTCTCACAGGAGAGGTGTTGCAGGTGTTCCAGATCATCTTTTAGCCCTTCATTGGACTGTCTCCAACAGGCCCATGTCCTTCTTGTGTTGGGGGCTCCAGAGCTGGACACAACACTCCAGGTGGGGTCTCACCAGAGCAGAGTAGAGGGGCAGAATCACCTTACCCTGCTGGCCACAACTCATGTATGCTTTACTGCCTTTAACCACAAAAGAGCTATGTTGTTCTATAGCATCTATTTCATCAGATGAAGCAAATAAATTACATAATACTAGCTGCTTCCCCATTTCATTCCTCCGTGCTGATGTGCAGTTGCACATGATGGCACCAGCTTGCGGTGTGGTCTTTGCCACACACTGAACGTGTGGGTGGTATCTCAAAAGTCCTGTGATACAGCTGTTACGCCAAACCTTGCAGTGCTTATTCAGGCAGTGTTTTCATTAACTGCAGCGGGCATCTACCCAAATCCTAGGACTTGGCTGCTTTTTAAAATATTTTCTCTAGGGCTTGTGTTTTACTTTGTTTTGGGAACTGATACAGGTAGATCTGTTAGGCTTCCTCGTGTGACTATGGTTAGTAGATGTAAAAGCATTTGTAGGCTGCAGGGTTATTCCTTGATCAGTTAAAGCCTACCCCACGTATAGCTCCATCCTTGCTTTTGCTCTGATGTGAGGGCTCTCTGAAGTAGCATTGGGATAGGCTGCATGGCTCATGCCTTACAGGATATCAGGTTAGTGTGCTGCTTATAGCTGCTTCTGACCCTAAAAAACAACTGTATCATGAAACCAATCTGTGAACTGTTTTGTACTGGATTTCGAGGGTACAGATCGCTCAGTGACTGAAGGGAGGATTAGGAGATTATTGGAAAATAATGCACTCTGAATTAGAAGTATGGATGGTGTATAAAAAATTAAAGTGTATTTGATAACAACAGCCATAGGCTAACAAATCAGTTGGCATTCCTGATAGAGGATTAATTCCTGTTAGTCCAGCTACATAGTGTCAGTGGAAGAGTCTGAGTCCTGGTCAGGTGGGAACCCATTTTCTCTTGTCTGGCAGCTGTGCAGTGCTCCACAAGCAGAAGAGTAGCTAGGTCTCTGACGTGCTGGGCACATCTTGGCCTCTCATGAAATGGGTCAGATCTGAGGAGGTTTTCCTGGCAACAAATTTTATAACAGTTTATTCACATTTACATTTAAGACTAAGAAAATGCAGCATAGTGCTTTCTAATGATTGATTTGTTATGTTTAGGAAAGGTTTGAAGTTAGAGATACAGTGTTAGGAACTACTTGCATTAAACTGTATCATCTCACCTTGATTTTAGTTTATTTTTCTTTAATTTCATCCTTGGACAAGCATGGCCATGTACTTTCATCCCTGCTTCCTCTTCTTCTACTAATGTTCTCATTCAGGTAGCTTTTTTGTTGTTGTTTTTTTTCTTTTTTTCTCCTGGCATTAAAACTTTATTTTTAAAATACATAAAGCTGTAGGGTTTCTCATAAAAAATGAATCAAATGGAAGATAAAAATTGTAATTATAAGACTTTCATTTCTTTGCCAAAAACAAATTATTTTTTCTTGTCTATTTTGGGCGACTTCATCACACCTGCGAGGGAAGCATTTTCATCATGCCTGTCTGTATGATCTTGCCTTAGAAATGCAATGATCTTTTAAAAGTAATATGAAATACAAATAAATGTTTGACCAAAGAAAAGCCTGAAATAATATATACCATAATGGCCAGAGAATTCAGAGTAAAAACTGTTTGGTTTGTTGTTGTTTGTTGTGGATTTTTTTTGTTTTTTTTGTTTTTATTTTTGTGTATGTGTGTATTGGTTTTTTTGTTTTGTTTTGTTGGGTTTTTTTGTTTGTTTGTTTGTTTTTTTAAATCTTACGAAAAAAAACCCAACTTAGGGAACCATAATTGTTCCCTGAGTCTTATGAGTATGGGAGCAATCATTAGATCTTAGTTTCTGCTGAAGATTTCAGCTGTTTAGAAAGTGTAATATTATTGTAATATTATAAATGTTAAAAAGTATTGTAAAATAATAATGGATAGAAGTTACTGTAAGAAAAATACATTTTAGACCTGTCATCTACTTGCTATGTATGAGACATTTAAAGGTGTAAGTTACCTGTGTTGCACATAGTTGTAATGAATCTATTTTACCTGAAATAGATAATATAAACTTGAGAATGCTTTTTTAATTTGGGTTTTGTTTCTTTTTTATCTCCTCATGCCCCCTAAATAAAGAGCAACCCCAAACCTCAGATTACTTGGTTATTATTTGTTGCAGATGACAAAGTGGAATGGAGCTCAAATTTATGATGTAAGGCTGTCTGGATGAACTACCGCCTCTAGTAGTTAATGGTCATGATCATGCTTTGCTGGTTTCTGTTCTCCACCTCTGTGGGATTTGTTTAACCTTCGATTTCCATTTCAGAATCCTTCAGGTGGCTTTATGTTGGTGTTAATCTCTTTATATTCCCTTTGCAGTCATGTTGCGTTACAATTTTTCTGAGCTGTTGCATCTAGAAGCTAAAAGTATTTTACTTGCAAAGAGGGAAATCGGTATACTATTAATTCCAGTATAGTTATGTCTTTTTCCCAGCCTGTGATGTGGGTTTTCTTTGCTTTGCCATGAGCAATGAAGAGTGAAAAAGAAATGTTTTCTGAAGGGTATCTGCTGCTCAGGCTAGATCACTAGGTGGGGGTGGCTTTTGCTATGCTGTCTATGATGGTTTGGAGTATGAGGTGTGCCTCCGGACTGGGTTTATACCCTTGCTGTACAAGGGGGCTTGAGGGGTGTGCTCATCTGTTTTTTGTTTGTTTGTTTGTTTTCCACAGTAGTGAAGCACATAGGATTCTCCTCAAAAGACTGTAGGAGTGTTATCACCTGAAAGTTAAGAATGATTACTGCAATGTCATCTGTTTTCTACCCAAGAGACACTGTGTTTGTATACTGTGCTCATCACTGAACACTCTCATGTTGATTTATTCCTCCTGAGATGGAGTATACATGAGTGTCACAGCTAAACCTTCTGCAACTCTTCCAACCTTGGACATTGACAAGATTGCAAATTGATTTGACTGGGTTGAAGGTTCTGCACTAGGTGTTCACTAAGGCAAAAATTAATGCCCATAATTATGCCGTGTTGACGATTAGTTGGTTTTTTTTGTTTAGTTTGGGGTTTTGGTTTGCTTTGGGTTGATTGGTTGGGGTTTTTTTGTTTGAATGAATGGTTGGAGAGAGGAGTGTGGAGCTCTTGCCAAACCCTTGCTGACATCCATGGGATGAAGTTTGCCCTGTACCTGTTGTCTTTGCCTTACGGGGAGGAGAGGATTCCAGATTTTTTGAGCATGTTAGAAATGTGTAGGATCACTTATCACTTCTCGTTGTTGTTGTTTTTGTGGTTTTTTTGGTGTTGTTATTTTGTTTGTTTTCAGGTTTGTTTTTGTTTTGTTGTTGGTTGGGCCTTATCTGCACAAAGACAACCTCTGTATAACTGCCATGGGAGTGAAGTCCCAGGACCACTCCTGTTTGAAATGGAGATCCTTTTTTTTAGCATGTGTTAACAGTTTAGGATCAGGGCAGTCCTCTAGACCTATAACAGATGTTAACCCCCCTCCCTCCCTACAGGAGAAGAGAAAGGGAATAAGGGTGAGAGACTCAGAGATTAGATAAGGAAACTAGAACAGTTTTAACGAAAATAATAATAATTAAAATGGAAATATATGCAAAGATACACAAAACCAGTATGGAACCCAAACCCCCTGATGTTAATTACATCACCATCACCACTGATGCTGTGGAGTTGGCACTGGGAGAGTCCCAGTGGGCCCCGCAGCAGATGGGAGCTGTGTTCAGGAACTGGATTCTGGCACCGGATTCAGGAACACACTGACAGGATCAAAGGCAGAATGGACAGAGTCCTCCTTGGATGCTGGCCCTTGAAAAAAATGAGGAAGAAGCCGCCAGAGCCGAGCTGAACAAAGCGGGGTGTGATCCCTCAGCTTTATACTGAATATGACATATATGGGCTGGAGTCCCTCACTGGTCAGTTTGGGGTCACCTGTCCTGTCTGCTCCTCCCTGCACGTGTAGCCTTTCACTTTCGGCACCCCATTGTGATGCACAAAGTCCAGCAGTGGCCTTGATCTCTGCACCAGCTCTTGGTACTAACTCTAAACATCGAGCTAGAACTCTAAACACTTCTAGAAGCAGGCACTGCCTGCAAAAACCATACAGCTCATTTTGGAAAGTGCAGTTTGAAGAACTGAGCTGAAAAGTAAAATCACTGAGCATTAGTTCTGTTCCCTCAAACCAGGACAGCATGGGATTGTATGCATCCTATTGCTTGGTAGTTATATATTAATAAGGTGTTAAGTCCAAAGGGTTCATGTTACTTTATCTTCAAGTTAAGTCTGATGAATCTTTTTTTTTTGGTTTCTGTTGCATTTCTTTGGTGTGCTGTACTACAGAAACATTGGTCTTGTGGGTCAATTTGCTTGTTGCTTTTCCTTTTACACTTTGAGAAGCCTGGTGGTATTACTGAGAACAGTACTGGTAGGTTGTTTATGTATTTTACTTAATTATTTCCTGGCTATATGCATTTTTTTCAGTTCACAGTTAAGTGAGATGAGCTATTTCAAATCTTGGTAAAATGCACCGTGTGTTTGCAATTTGAAATTAGCTGCTTGTTTTTACTCTGCCTCCTTATCAAGGGCTGGATTGAAGCATTCATATAAATATGAGTGAATCATGGGTTTGAAGTGTTCTTGCTTGTAACTTCATCTGCAGAATAATAGCAGGTAGAGTGGCTTAACAAGTGTCTCTGTACTAAGTGACAGATGTTTGTGGAGGAAAAAAGTGTTGTTGAGCTAACTTTAGTTTGAATCTATCTTATACTGAAGGATGCAACTTTTTATAGTATGGAAAGCACCCATGCTTAAAACAGGCTTTTAAATCACACAGTTTCTCTGTGCTTTGTTTTAGTAGGGGAACGAAAAGGCTTTTATTATGGAGTACTTTTGTATTGTCCTTTTTAACCACAGTAGCTTTTAAAGAGAAAGATTAATTCCTTTTCTGACTTACGTTCAATAGTATTAACAGGCTTCTCTGCACCTTCTGACTGCCTTTGCTGGAGCCTGTGAGAAAGCAGCTGCGTGTGCAGATCCAGGGTGGAGCCAGGGCTCTGAATTTCAGTCTGTAGTTCATGGGAGCTATGTTATTCTACTGGGATGTTTCAGCATGCTGGCTGGGAAATGCAAATCTGTGCCACATACTGCTCTACAAATGTGAACTTTAAAGGGATTGGCTTCCACTGAAATAGTCTGAGGAATGTCATTTGAAAAATGTTGTAAACCAATTGTTTAAAGCAGTTACAGGGTTTCAAGAGAATATGTAGTTGTATAGTATATGTGAAAAGGTTTGTATGAGGTCACCTGAACTGTTGCTAGGTTAGAGAGACTGTAGTGGGCATGTTTTCCTTTTTCCTTTCTCTGATGTCTCTGAAGGAAACAGACATGCACTGTCCTTTCTGCTCAAAATAACAGGAGTATTTTAGTATCTGAAAATCTGTGTAATACTAAAAAGAACATGCATTTTTACTTATGTTATAGAGGTAAAGTGAACGTCACTGATGCTTTTGATGGTATGATGCCTGATTTCCTGACAAATGCCCCTTCAGCCCCACGCAGCATTGTAGGAGGTCTGTAGCTGCAGAAATGGCTGTAAGCAGCACTTGGAAAGGGGCTAAATAAAAATCACACACCGATTTCAGAGCTATAAATTGATATTAATATGTCTGACCTAGTTTGTTCCTTCAGGAAACCAGATGCAGCTTTGGTTACTGCTAGGGAGCAAACGTGCATAGCATACTCCCATCTTAGTTCCAGCTTCTTTATCATCTTCAAAATTCGGTTGTTTTTCACTCCCTCCCTGAAATTTTCTCTTCAGTTTCAGCTGGTTTTGGTTTCAAGTTTATTTTATTACCGTTGCTTTATTTCCTCTGTCCGTATTCACTTTGAGATCTTTAATTTACAAGCCCAGATAAATAATAATTAAATATATATATATAATTTTGCCAGACTCATAACATTTGCCAGCTTCTTTTCATCCCGCTCCATTTGGTACTTCGTCAGGATCACTGCATTGTAATTGCCCCCCACCTTATAGGACAAGAAAAAAACCCTTGTTGGAAGAATCAAGTTGATGTGAGTTGCTGTAGTTACTTATACTGATGTAGCTGATGTGTGGAGGGCAAGAAATGCATACTTTGTCAATTGATCTGAAGTCCTTAAATGTTATACCACATGATTGTAAAGCTACATTGGCATGATCTGGATTTATGCAAAACTCCCATGTCTCAACACCTGCTTACAAATAACAACTGTACCAAATGTAAAATGATCTGAGCAGAAGATGAATCCAAATTTTAACTTTTAATATTTTTTTTTATTTTATAGAAAGATAAATAAATTAAGAGTTTGGTTCACATCCATATAGAAAGTCAGGGTAGTTCTGACAAACAATAAAGCCTTGAACTTTTTATCATCACCTCCATGGGGAGGAGTGTAAAAGCTGCAAATTAGTAACTGATAACTGCATGAATCATTGGCTGTACACAGGATAAAAAGTGAAAGTTCAGGAGAATTTTCCCATTGAAGATAAATTGCTGTGTGCTAGTAAAATGGCAATAGCTCTTCCTGCATATTTGCAAAGCATGGTATGTGTTATGCATGCAGGAGATGACAGTAAGTATCTGCATCACTGCTTTGATTTTAGTGTCCTGCTGAGATCTCACTGAAATGTGAATTTTCAGGGCAGTTGTCATGGTTTAGGGTCGGGGCAGCCGCCAGACCAATAGACGCTCTCTGTTAAACCCCTTCCCTGCCCAAAGGGGAAGAGAAAGGGAATAAGGGAGAGAGACTTAGCAATTAGAAAAGGAAAATAAAACAGTTTTAATGAAAATGAAAATAATAATAAAGGATTATATACAAATAAGTACAAAACCAGTATTAAATCCAAACCCTCTGATGGTAGTTACATCACCATCACTGATGCTGTGGAGTTGGCACTGGAAGAGTCCTAGACTGGGCCCTTCAGCAGATGGGAGCTGTGTTCAGGAACTGGATTCTGGCACCGGGTTCAGAAAGACACCAATCGGAATCAAAGGTGGTATGGACAGAGTCCTCCTTGGTGCTCTGAGGGGGAGAACTCTCCAAGAAGAATCCCAACGAACGACCCAAGCCGAGAGCTTAGCTGAGAGTCTAGCCAGGCCTAGCCTTGAGACCCTCCAGATCCCAGAGCTTTATATACTGGATATGACATATATGGGCTGGAATACCTTCACTGGTCAGTTTGGGGTCACCTGTCCTGTCCGCTCCTCCCTGCAGGTGCGGTCTTTCACTTTCCTCACCCCCCAGCATGGTGCACAAGATCCAGCAGTGGCCGTCGTCTGTGTTCCAATCCTGGGTAGTAACTCTAAACATGAGGTGTTTTCACTGCTATAAGCAGACACTGTCTGCAAAACAGAATCATAGAATGTTTAGGGCTGGAAAGGATCTCCAAAGGTCATCTAGTCCAGCCCCCTGCAGTGAGCAGGGCCACCCTTAACCAGACCAGGCTGCTCGGAGCCTTGTCCAGCCTCACCTTGGATATCTCCAGAGATGGTGCCCCAACATAATTTGTTCCATTCTCACTCAAACCAGGACAGCAGTATAGTGATTTTTTTATAAACTAAGGCAAGTTATAAAAATTCTTGATCAAATGCAAATGCCAATTAAAAGGTATAGAGGATTTGGATTGTTTCTGAACTTTTTTTTTTTTGTATGTAATGTATCACTCTGTTGGAGCTTACATTGGTGATCTAAACTGTATATTTAGTAATTTTATCTGTGAGAATATATGTTCTCTCTAAATAAATAAGAGTTTCTTTTGGTATTAATTGTGTTCATTTTTTGTTCGTTGTTTGTTTTTTTAACGTGAAGACAGTTTTTCCCTTGCCTGATTCAACCACTAAGCTTTGCAGACTTCCACGGGTTAGTGCTTTTTCTGTACTCTTCTTTTGGACCTCTGTTTATGTGGTTCACAGAGTGAAAATAATATGCAGAATCATAATTTCTTATCTTTCTATACCCTAAAACCAGGTAGAGTGAAAAAATGCCAGCAGTAAGCCTGGGTAGTAATTTCTCAGTAAATATTTTACTTTTTCCATCTGTTATACTAGAATCTGACTTACACTAGGCATAAATCTAGTGAGAAGGGGTCACTGGAATATTAAGCACCAGAATTAATCCTCTTAGACATGTGCTTGGTATGAAGCCAGCTATTCAGAAGTTTAACAGTGCACATATGTTACTTATCTGTCTGGCAGCTTTCCAATGAAGTAAACTTTGTGGTGATTTTATATCTCTGTAAAGTACATTGCTTGTTTGGTGGAAGTTGTTGCAGCTTTTCTGTATATCACACATGGCACATAGCCTGCAACTGAAGAATGAGTTTTCTTCAGGGTGCTTTCAAAGAGCTATAGTCTCTTACTGTTGCATGGTAGGAAGTGGTTTAATTCATTGTTGACCTTTTCATGGTTCTTCCCTATGAAGTACAATGAGCCTGATTGAATACTAACTTACTCAGAGCAGAGAAAGAGACAATACTGCAAGTAGAATCATACTCTGGAACTGAAATATAGCTGAATGAAAGTTTACCCTGCCTCTGCTCCTGCTATTCTGACTTAGAGGAAACATGTAAACACAACTCTTTCTTGAGTCAGGTCTAGACTATACTCAGAATTTCTGTTTCTCTCTCCATAGAAGCTTGCATCATATTTGACAGAATAATGCTTATTTCATATCCTAATTATGGAACTGATTCATTCCCTGGGGCATGGAAAGCAAACGGTAGGAGTGAGTGGATCATTAAAACAATAATGTATTTTTAGAGAGGAGGTAAAAATAAAATGTAACTCCATTGAAAAATTTCGCGATCATGAATATGACTGAATTAGATAAATTTTTTAAAACACTCTGAGATTGACTGAAAAAAACCTATTTTCTTGTTAATAAGTTTATACTTTGCTTGCAATAAATTATTAATTTTTTTCTTGTCTTTATTTCTCAAGGAGAAGAATGAAAGCTCGTGCTCCTCCTCCACCAAATCAACCTTCTGCAGCTAGTAGAATTCGCAGTGAGCACAAGTCACCTGCAGAGACAGCTGTAATTTCTGATCAGAACCTTGTAAGCATGAAGGAGAACATGATAAACAGATCAGTGGAGTTCACAGTCATTTTACCCAGTGGGGTGGAGCACAAGAGCACAGTACAAGGAAGGTAAGGCTTTGATTAGCTCCTACTTCCTGGAGTCTTCTGTTCCCAATGGGGTACTTGCTCATATTAATATGTCCCTTTCTGAGTTGATGGGGTTTCTTTGCCATGCTACTCTACATTTTAGGCAGATGTTGTATCAAAGAGGCTTGAGAGCCACATATAAAGGACTTTTTCTTCTGGAACAGCCATTGTGTCACTGGGTTTCCCCTTGGATCACCCTCAGACTATGTATGGATCCATCTCTTTCAAGAAGTGCCACTGGGCTAGCTTAGGTTGTATCACCTCTTTCAATACATAGGGGTTTTGGTGCAGTAGAAGTACTTGCTCCTGATTATATGTCTGTCTGGAGTCATGCTGAGAAGCAAGCTCAAAAGATGAATGGTTCATCACATTCAGAGATCCTGCCTTCACAAACACATTGTGATTGTGTAGACAGCAGAGCATCTGCTGGTACTTAGGAAGCCTTTTCTATATAGAAGTGGATTGGATTTTTTTTCCACAGGAAAAGAGAGGGGCTTCTCTTTGCAATCAATCAGTCTAGTTTGATTTTGTCTCTATTAGTGTATTTTGGTGGCCAAGGAGGAGTGTACACCGGTATGCAATGTCTGGCACTTTATTCTTCCCCCTACTTTTCCTGTAGAAATTAGTGTTTGCTTAGCCACTCTCAGGAGACCAGTGCACCTTGTGTGGTCATCCCTGGAGTCAGAGTGGTGTTAAAGGTTTTAAAGTAAAGCAGTGCTTAGCAGAGCTCTCAAATTATACAGTTAGTGATGGAATTTTTATGGGGAGATTTGGACTTGAGAGAAAGAAGAGACCAGATCTGGAAGGTTGAACAGGACATGAAACTCCCTGGTTGATAGATCTCAAAGAAGGGTGGAATTTCACTGGCAAATGCAAGCTATCTAGGAGCTAACAAGGGTAATTTCAATGCAGCTTTTTGTATAGAGAGATACATAATTACCATAAGGTTAGAGGAGATTTTCCACAAAAAAATAACACCCTGAAACAAACACTCCAAGACCACTACAAAAGTGTTACAATGTGATCTTTTGAAGAACATGCAAGTTACAGGAGCAGAGAAACAAATGGAAAATCCTGGTACAATAAACATTCTCTCACATAGGTGTTTATTATCACTGCCATTGCTATCCCTTGCACTGAGACCGAATATTTTCATTATTAGCATCTTTAGCTTGTGGGCTAAAATCAGAAAGAAATGTCAAAAATTAAGCTTCTGTGAGGTTGTTTATATCATATAGATTAAGCACTCTAAGCAACAAAAATGTTCTTTCTCTTTTTGTCTGAAGGTGCCCACATCTCTCCATTGTTGCATGACAAGTCTATGCCCCAGATTTAGGTGGAAATTAAATTCCTGCTTATCCAAATCTGAGTATCACCAATACCTAACCTAGGTAGGAGGTGTTATCATTCAGTGCTGTCTTTCTTGAGCACATGGAGTGGAGAGTTAGTGACAAATGTCAGGAAATGTAGGCAGCTGTGGGTAGTTGAAGATTATGAAAACAGAGGAGGGAAGTAAATCATTCTAACAAGTTACAAAATAAGAGAAGGGTACCCTACATGGAGTCCTGTATTACAGTGGCATCAGTCTGTGAACAGACCTTATGTGTGCTCATGTTGTTCTTTCTAACCACTGGAAGATGAATTTTTTTTGTACATAAACACTGGTTACATTTTTAGGGATGTGGAATAAAAAAATGTCAAAAGTATCTGAAATATTTAGGGGATAAACTGTCTTAAGTCTCCAGGTTTGAGAGAAATCCCAGGCTTTTTTATCTTTTTGCATTGTTTTATTGTTGGAAGCTGGACAGTAGATATGATACTCAGAGGTAAACATGTAATGAAGATTATACTGGATTAAAAATGAAGTGTTTCATTTAGTTTGAAGCAAGTATGGGAGCCAGTGCAAGTAATACATTCTTATCCCTGTTCACTCTTTTTACCTATGGTTATGTCATGGAAGGACATTTCAGATGAATTCTGCTGTTGTTTATACTGCTGTAAATATTTTATTTTCATTGCCATCATTAAAACTGCATTCTTAAAAATCTGATTTTGGATACCCTGGAGAAATAGAAGAAAAGTTTACGAAACTTTGCCCTGGACGTCATCAAGATGAAAAATGATTCTGTAATTTTAGAAAGCAGTTCACAGAGCAGAGCACAGTATACTAGAGGATGTTAGAAAATATAACTTACTGTAGTTAATTAATATCACTTAAAATTATTATAAGTATACCAAGTTAAAAGTCAAAATGATCTCTTCCAAATTGTTCATTGTATGCAAGCAAAGCAGCATGTTATCAATTTTACTTTGTTCTTGATGTAGAAAGTTCCTATAAATGTCAGCAAGAGGGCAGAAAATTCTTGTTAATTTTTCTTGAAAGATTAAGAAAAGAAAGTGTGTGCTATCTAAAGATACTTTACTCAAATCTGGAATTTTAAAGTTGATTTATTTATAAAAAGTTACCTTAAGATGAAAGTCTGTCTTCAAGAATTTATTGCCCTCTTGTAACACACATTTGTTGCAGATTTTAGGACAAAGATGGGTCCTTAAGGAACCTGTGCAGCAAACTGTACTAAAAAAAAAAGTTTTCTTTTTTGAAGTAATTGATCCCTGTCAACTCTACTGTAAAATATGTAAAAGTATTAATGAAAAACTGTTCTTCCCCCTGAAAAGCATTACAAAATACTCCCACAACTAATGTATATTCCTACTGTCATATGAGCACTAAGCGGTGTGCTCATAGTATTGGCAGAGCATTGGCATATATCTGTTTCTTTTAGCAGATAAACAGAGGGTGTTAGCAGGTCTGGCAGAGGTGATGGCTAGACTTTTAGAAAGCAAATAATGGAAAAGTTCCAAAGAGTTATCAGATTTTTTTTTCAGTTTGTGATTCTCACAGATAATCTTTTCAGCAGGTAACTTATAAATTAAGGGATCATGCATCTGTCTTCATTCACAGAAAGTGACACCTGATTAACAGACATGTTTAGTGTCAGCAGCTTGAGAAAATGAAGGTAAATGGGGCTGTTTGAAGCCAAATGATACTTGGTTTTAAGTTATGAGCACATGGGTGACCAATACATAGAAGAGTAGACTGGATGGTTGTTGCTCCTGCTGTTATCTTACATGTTACACAGATTGTCTCATACATGGGATCCATGGTGAGCAATACTAGAACCAATAATAAACTACCTGAAGGTGTAGTCCTATTCTGCAGATACCTGAGGACAGAGTTTAGTGCAGAGTGTGTTCTATGGAACATAGAGCTCATGTCATCACAGGAACAATATTCTCATAATTCTCAGTGAAAGACTGTTAAGTGATACTAATTTTGGGTTTGTGGCTCAACATACAGGGAAAAGACTGAAGGTGTGAAATCAGCCCAGGTTGATAAAACATGTTGTTAGAAGAAGATTAGCAGGGCACATACAGCAAAAGGGTTAAAAATGAGCTTAACTAAATACTAAAGAGGGATCAGGTAAAAACAGTAGTTCAATGTAAGCTTAAAAAAAAAAACAACAACCCTCAGAAATCCTAGAATAATTTACAGAATAATTTATGTTAGAATAATAAATAAAGGGCAGATATGTCATGAACAAGATGGAAGCAAATGAAGATCCGATTCTTTGCATCTTCCAAGAGCCATTTTCAGGCCAAGGTTAGATAGAAAAGTTGGTCTGTATTAGGTGATTATGGAACTGATCGATGAAATGGCTCATTACCATTCTCTTGTTGTGTTCATTTGCTTTCTTCTGTATGGCATATGTATGGATTTACTTGACATAAACTCTCATTTAAAATCAAGCTTAACTGTATTACAGTACAGAGAGAAAATTTTTCAAGTTGATGAAATGGGATCCAAGAATAAGTCCATTGCAAGTACTTCCCAGCTCTATTACTTCTCTGGAAACACATGAATTTTGAATTTTGTTTGTATAATTCCTCACTACCTGATTTTGTTTGTTTGTTTGTTTTTGTTTGCTTGGTTTGTGTTGTGGGGTTTTTTTTTCTACTTTTAAAGTTTTGTGTAAATCATTTTCCCAAGTTTACATCATGGGAAGAGCATACTGTTCACTTTGAAGTTCTAAAAGCTTCAGAGATATTGCTGAATTTGTACTCCTAAATGGTAGAGATGATGCCTAGGGATGCTTTTTGTGGAACAGTTGTATATGCTGAGCAGCATGGCTCAGGGTGGGATGTTTCAGTCTTCCTTAGCTATTATATTTAATACACACCTGCTCTGTAGTCAGCAGTAAGATGAAACCTCAGATTTGTCTGGATTTTTAAATTGTTCATTGACTGGACAAATTTGTTCAACTTGTGTGATTGTTTGCAACGTATTTCTCAGGTGGCTGGTGTTGATTCTAATCTTGTTGCAATTGTGGTACTGTTGCTGCTGAATGTATTTCATCATTTCAGTGGAAGGTGCATGGAATTCTAAACTGTTCTTTTGATTAATTATATACTAAAATAAAACCTTTTCGAGTGATATTCTTTTTTTTTTTTTTTATGAAATAGTTTGTGAGGCAAGATAACTGTCCAGATATGAATGTATTCTCATAATATTTTGCACTACAGAAAAATATTAGCCTTTCAGTTTAAATATAAATGTCTAGCATGTAGAATACCAGTTGTTGCAGTTCTGCCAGGTTATTTGCTTTTCACTGAAACAATAGTAAGAAGGCTGAGGGGAAAAAAAACACATGCAAATTTTGTTATAAAAGAAAAATGTCTTCAAGCAAACAAGCTGAGATCTGTGTCAGGCAGACACACTTTTAAATTCTCACTGCTGCACAGTTTAATGAATATTCATGTAAATATTGTTGCAGGTGGGATTCTCCTAGAGTTTCGACCTAGGTGTAAATGTTTCTGTTGGTTTATGATGTATTAAACACAGTTGTGAAATACAGACATTTGCAGCTTGGGAACAGTGCCAGAAAAAATAATCATGAAATGACCTGAATCACTTTTGGTTTAGATGGTACACATTTCTGTTTGGATGCTCTCTATCTTGGCAGTTACACGAGTGCTGAATCTTTCTGAAGCCTCCCATACATATTAATGATGTCTGTTTTCCTTGTTTGAACTTCAGTCATCATTGTGTCACTGTGTTCTTTTTTTTGATGCCATTACTTATATTTTTCATGCTTGCCACTTTCTCAGCTCACACTGAATAACTTGGTTAAAATTGAAATAGGTTTCTGTAAAGAAGGTCCTTTCTCATCACTTGCACTGGAAGAGCTGTCACCTACATGTGCTTCAGCCTTTCGCCTGTTAATAAGGGATCTTTTTCATTTTCCATTCCTGTTCTCTTTGTCCTTAGCCTTCCAGAATTTTTCACCAGCATCTTGAGCAGCTGTTGACCAGAAACATACAAATAGAAATAAGATCTATTAAAAAATTTATTATTTCTTACCATATATTATTATTCTTAGATTATTTCTTATTTTATTATATCTTATTTCAAATAGAAATAAGATCTATCTATCACTGGCTGCTCACAGAGTAGTTTCCCAGATGCTGACAGCTTGCAGTTGAAGGACAATGTTTGAGTTACAGATATGATGGTGGTAGCTAATAACCTGTGAAGGTTTTTTTTTTTTATTTAAATTTGCTTGCATTTTGGATCTATATACAGTCTTTCCAGTTTACACATTAGAGGAGATGCCAATGTCTATGGAGTTATTTTCACTTTTGTTAGCAGAAGAGTATCCCATGTATATGACAGGCTTCAAGTATGGCTTTTCATTCTTTTCAACTTAGGCTGTTTTGTTGATGATAGGTATTAGTATATAAAAACAAATATTTTTCAGAAGCAGAGCTAGTTTTAGTAAACTGATTTTCTTTGATCCTGGATGGAGTTCCAGGGAGGAATGTTGAAAAGAACCCTTCAGTACCTTGGAAGAGGAGAATTTTTGGGATGTGGAGGAATAGAGTTCGTATCTGCCTTGTCAGGCAGTATCAAGCACCAGTGAATTTTGTGTTATTGACAGAAAGCAGAGTAGGTCTGTGCAGAGGCATTGAGTAAGAGAGAGGAACTGACTGACTCTCTTAGCTTCATGGTTTAAGAATCACATCTCTACCAAGATCACTTGATTATACAGGTACTAGATATTTTTATCCAGGGTTAATAGTCTTACCACAATAAATATTAAAGGGATCTCTCCTGCTTGGAAATACTTCTGGTATGAATAGATTTGGGGTGGAAAGGGCTAGGACAGAATCAAAGTTATAAGCTAGAAAAAAAAAATCCTGTATACCTTTTGTTCCAAATGTAAATGCTCCATTTTGAGTTGCATTATGTGATGGTTCAAAACTAGGTAGAGCTTACTGTACCATGAGTACATCTTCTCTTCATGTTAAAGAACAGGGTTTGAATTGGAGAATTTAATACATGGATTTAGCAGATAAGATGCATTTTTGTCTGCTCTTGGCTTATGTTTGTTGGTGCTATTATTGGTTCTGTTGTCTGTCTCATAGAGAATAGCCAATAAACACAGAATAGCTCATAAACACACACTGAAGTGGAAATATATTTCATTCCTAAAATTTTATCTGATCTCTTTAGTGTTTCAAAGTATTTGCACTGTTTCCTCTCAAAGATTTTTAACTAGTGACACATCCACAGCTTTTGTTGCCCTTTTTTTTCTCACATATGAAACTGAGATAACCTTTTTAGCAACTGTTTTTTTCTCATGCTAACAGTGAATGTCTTCTTCCTTGCAGTAAAGCTGTGATGGATCTATTAGTTGATTTATGCAGCCAATATCGCTTAAATCCATCCCAACATAGTCTTGAACTGAAGTCTTCAGGAACTCAGCAACCTCTGAGTTACAAGCCAAACACTTTAATAGGAGCACTGGATGTCCAGACAGTACTTCTGAAAGAGAAGATTCCTGAAGAGAAGACAAAGCGACCTCTGCCAAGGGTCCCTGAGGTCAGTACTCTGTAGGACTATAATGGTGCCATGGAACATCATTTAATTCCTGTGATGTCAAGAAGTTCTTCTAATCTTCGCCTTTTCAAACCAGATGGGAAAGGTTTGAGATTGAATCTAACATGCTTTAGTAGCTTAACTGATTTGCATGCAGAGTGGCAGGTGCCAGTCTGGACTCCAGCATTGAGACAAAATATTACATTGCATGTGGTTGGGTAGATGGAAATCTGTTCTTATAAAGATCCTTGATTGGAGACTAGGGTGATTGAATTTTGACATGTGGCTGAAATGAGGGTTGTGGGATTTTGTAGGTAGGGCTTTGCTGATAATCTGCCTGCTGTCTTTATTGAATCACAGAATGGTAGGGGTCACAGGGGACCTCTGGAGATCATCTAGCCCGATCCCCCTGCCAAAGCAGATTCAACTAGGACATGTTGCACAAGAACATGTCCAGATGGGTTTTGTAAATCTTCAGAGAAGGAGACTCTACAACCTCTCTGGGCACCCTGTTCCAGGGTTCTGTCACCTTCACAGTAAAGAAAGTGTTCCTTATGTTGAGGTAGAACTTCCTATGTTCCAGTTTGTGCCTGTTGCCCTTCGTCCTGTCACTAGATACCACTATGAGACTGGCCTCATCCTCTTGATACCCACTTTTAGATAGTTATAAGCTTTAATGAGATCCCCTCTCAGCCTTCTCTTCTCCAGGCTAAACAGACACAGGTCTCTCAGCCTTTCCTCGTAAGAGAGATGTTCCAGTCCCTTAGTCAAACGTGTAGCCCTCCGTTGGCCTTGATCCAACACCAGCAGTTCAACCCCTAACCTGTACTGGTGCCTGGACTTACTGCTTTCCAGGAGCAGGACTCTACACTTGTCCTTGTTGAACTTTATGAGGTTCCCCTCCACCCAACACTCCAGCTTGTCCAAATCTCACTGAATGACAGCACAGCCTTCTGGTGTGTCAGCCATTCCTCACAGTTTTGTATCATCAGCAAACTTGCTGAGTCTACACTCTGTCCCTTCATCCAGATTGATGTTCCTTCATCTTGTTGAACAAGACTGGACCCAGCACTGAACCCTGTGGAACATCACAGGCCTCCAACCAGACTCTCTGCTACTGATCACAATCCTCTGAGCTCTGTCATTCAGACAGTTCTCAATCCACCTCACTGTCCACTCATCTAACTTCCTGAGCTTCCCTATGAGGATGTTACTGTAGACAGTGTCAAAAGCCTTGCTGAAGTCAAGGGAGACAACATCCTCTGCTCTCCATCTACCCAGCCAGTCATGCTACCATAGAAGGGTGTCAGGTTATTTAAGCATGATTTTCCCTTGGTGAATCCATGCTGACTACTCCCAATAACTTTTTTTCCTCCATGTGCTTAGAGATGACCTCCAGAATGAACTGTTCCATCACCTCTCCAGGGATTGAGGCTGAGTGGCCTATGGTTCATGGGTGCTCCATCTTGCCCTTTTTGAAAACTGGAGTGACATTGGCTTTCCTCCAGTTGTCAAGCACTGCTCCTGTTCTCCATGACCTTTCAAAGATGATGGAGAGTGACTTAGCGATAACATCAGGCAGCTCCCTCAACACTTGTGAGTGCATCCAATCAGGGGCCATGCATTTGTTGGTGTCCAGTTTGCCTAAATGGTGTGTAACCCAGTTTCCATTGACTACAGGAGGGTCTTCCTTCCTGTAGACTTTCTCTCTTACCTCCAGGGACTGTCATTCCTGAGGGCTGGTCCTAGCAGTAAAGACTGCTGATAAGAAAGCACTCAGTACCTGCTTTCTCTGCATTCTCTGTCACCATGGGACCCACCTCATTCAGCAATGGGCCACATTTTCCCTTGTCTTTCATTAGCTACTGACATACTTGAAGAAGCCCTTCTTGTCTTTGACATGCCCTGCTAGATTTAATTCCAGGAAGGCCTTGGCCTTCCTTGTTGCATTCCTTCATATTCTGGCAGTATTCCTGTATTTCTTCTACTTGCCCAGTCCCTTCTTCCACATACTGTAAACTTCTTTCTTCCATAGGAGTTTTTCCAGCAGCTCTTTGCTCATGCAAGCAGGTCTCCTGTGTCTTCTACTTGATTTTTTTACTCACAGGAGTGGACTGATTTTGAGGTTGGAGGAAGTGGTGCTTGAATATGAATGAGCTTTTCTGAGCCCCCCTAAGTTCTAGAGTCCTAGTCTGTCCATTCCTCCAAGTATATCTTTGAAGAGGCCAGAATTTGCTCTCCTGAAGTCCAGGGTTGCAGTCCTACTTATTGCCCTCCTTCTTCCTTGTATGGTACTGAACCATTTCATGGACCCTACAGCCAAGACTGGCCCCAGTCAGAATTATTTTTTTAAAACTTTTAATAATCTTTGCAATGGTATGCATGGGGGGTAAGTTTGCATAGGAGGAGTCAAGACAGTGTAGAAGTTCCCAGTGCCTTTCTTATCGTAAGAGCCTCACCATCATGCAGGGAAGACTGAGAGTTTGTGTTTGTTTCTGCAGAAATCTGTGAGGCTGGTAGTGAACTACCTGAAGACACAGAAGACCGTGGTTCGAGTTAGTCCAGAGGTGCCGCTCCACAACATCATCCCAGCTATTTGTGAGAAGTGTGAAGTCAGTCAAGAACATATAGTTCTTCTGCGAGATGGCATCACTGGGGAGGAGCTGGAGCTAACAAAGTCCTTGGAGGAGCTGGGGATAAAGGAGCTCTATGCCTGGGACAGGAAAAGAGGTAAGCTGAGGCTGAAAGCGATCACTGTAGGGTTGGATGATGTGCTAACAGTCTTATGGGCAGCTTCACAGCATATGTGTTTTTGTTCCTTTGGGGCCTGGCTGAAGTGGCAGAGCCACATGTTGGTCCAGAGAGCAGCACAGTTTGCTCAGTGAGTCGTACCCAGAGTGGCAGTCAGGACAGCAGTGTGCCCAGCTGTCCCTGTCTGCTCTCGGGCCCTGTGCCAGGCTGGGCTGGCCCCTGGCAGGGTGCAGATTGTCCTGGGGCAGGGCAAAAGGAGGAGCTGTGCTGTCTGCTGGTCTCCTTCTGGCTGTCAGTATAGGTGTGCGTGGTGCAGGGGCCTCATCCAGGCAGAGCCTGGCACCTGCCTGCACTGTGGGTGGGAGGGAAAGAGGAGACATGCCATAGTCATGGCACCTGCGAAAGCCGAGAGGCAGAGGCGACAGGCCAGGGCTTATGAGAAACAGGCTGTGGCCGGGTTCAGAAACCGCTCCTACGAAGAGTGAAGTTACTGATGATTTAGTGAAGAGAAGCTAAGAGGTATTTGTATTTCAATTTTCTTTTCCTCTTCTTTATTCACTCTCACTTTCTGTTCTTGCAGATGATATTTTAATGGCAGCTTCTTGGTCTTGAGTTTTATCAGCCTGATTATGTATTCAAATGGCATAATTATGGGATGTGCTTTAAAATACGGGTTGATAAAGCGCTACTTACTGTGAGGTCAGAAAATGATATTCATTAAAATTGTCTCCTGCTGTTTGTGTCAGTGGGTATCACTTCCAGCCCAGTAAATGTCCTTATTTATTGTTTAGATAATGTCAGTCTTATAGGTGCTAAGCAGCAGGCTTATTTTTTATTTATATAGTTATTTATTTATGTTGACGTTCTGTCTCTTCTTTCTTTGGTAAGTGACAGTTCTGCTTCTGTGTGAGTCAAATTTCAAAGAGTTTAGACTTTTAAATAAACTGAATTTAACTAAATTAAATTTAACTAAATTCCTTTGAATTGTTAGGATGCTCAAAAAAGAGGCTGACAACATGTCATAGCTCAATTGCATTGTTTATTTCTTTTAAGTTATGTTTACTGCAGTTAAGCTAACCCTTCTGGAGTAACATATTGAATACACAGAGTATTCAACAAGATTCATTCAGCATATTTCAGGGACAATTACTATAGTAATTAACCTAAACTTTCCTTAAACTCTTTTCCTTTAAAATGTAAGGAATGGTGTATATAGTGGTGCAGGATTGGTCCTCAAATTCAGTTGTATCCTGTGCAGTCAAAACCAAAACTTTATTTCAGGGCTGGTTTATAGCAGCAAATTATGTAACATTACATAGAATCCTACTCTCTGAAACAAACTTTTTATTTATTTATTTATTTATTTATTTAACCTTTCAGTGTATCTTTTTGTTATGATAAAATCCCTCTGAATCCTGAGTGTATTTCAGCCTTATTTTGCCTTCCTCTTATTCTGCTCCATAGTGTCAGATAAGAGAACTTGTGAATGCACATAAAATTTACAAAAGATTGCCCTTGTTCCACCAAATTCCTTCTTCCCGTGTTCTCATTTGTGATCTCTAAGAGGAATAATCCCATTGGTTACAGTAGCAGTTGGTCCATGAATTGTGCATTGAGTAGGTGTCCACTCTGTTTAGTTATCAGAACAGATATTTAAAACACATTCCCACTAACGAGTAAGGCATCAGAGGTGCTAAAAGCATAAGCTGTGCTTTTAAGGGCAGGTTCTAGAAAAACTTGGTGCTTGTCATTGTCTCCTTCGCTGAAACAGAAATAGCAAGTGCTGAAGGATGATTAAAAGACAAGCTCTGCTGCCACCTGGTTACTTAATGTGATTTAGCAGCTGAAGCAGCTTCACAAGTGAATAGGGAATTAATAACAAATGCAGCTAAACTTCTTCTAGTACCAGCTCTGCATGTCTATTGTTGGTCTTCTTTTTTTTTTTCTGTAATGCTTATAAAAACAAGTACTGGGAATAATTAATGAATATTGTAGCTGATGAGGCAATATCAGAGCTTTAATGTGTCTTCTCTTGTCCCTTCATCTCCTGCCTTTTCCAGTTCCTCCATCAAAAACTCAATCTGAACCTTCTCTGAACTATAGAGGTACTGTACAATGCTGCTGAGGGAAAACTGTCTTTCCTTCACACTATGTTTAATGTGGGTTTGGTAGATGGATCTTTTAAGAGTGTCATGTAAAACTGTTGAAAAACAAGATACTTTCAATCTGTGTTGTGTTGTGTTTTGTGAAGTGTTGTTTACATGTTTGTACTTTTGGTCAGAACAAACACACTTCTGTGCATGCTGCTTTGTCAGTAATTACCTTTAGAATCCCAGCAATTAACAAATCCTGTCATTTAACTCTTCTGTGATATGTTTCTATGCATATCCCAGGCCTTTTCAGGTTACCTAAAGCATGATTAGTTGAATTTTAAAGGTACTAACATTTCAGCAGTCTCTTGGGCTTAGTAGCAAAGACAGAATATTTTGAGATCTGTGAGATCTTCCGAAGATCTAAATTTACATGCAACAAAGCATTTTTATGTTATATATTCATGGTTCTCTTAATAGGTTTGTGCACTTCTGTATTGCTGTGGTAGGTGGGGTTTGATTAGACTGCATTGGTGCTTCTGCTTCTAGTTAAACGGAAAATGCGTATGTTTAGTATATCCTTTTCCCCTACTAAATATTATATTGGTTAAATTATCCTCAAGAAAGGTATGTTTGATTTCTCCCTGCGTTTATATCTTCGTGTTACTAGTAAGCACAACATAAACAAAAGAAAACCCCAGATCCTTTGTCATTACTTGCTGTGGCTTCCTGTTATACAGAGCAAAATGCTAGAGAGAATCTCTATTGTATTTGAGAAAAAATGATACAGATTTGTAAAGATTCCCTGTTGTTTTGAAATTATGTTCTGTGTTTGAAATGTATTTACTGGTATTATACAATATTTAATGGTAATGTTGGTGATGGGCTGTTACTAACATAGTTTGTGCTAGTCTTACGTCATTGTTGTGAATAATTGAAGATTATGTGAGCAAGGGAATCACGATCCACATCTAGTTGCAGCCCAGCCCCAAGCAGAAGAACAGCAATTTCTGGGGAATGAACTTAGCCAGCACTTGGTGTTTGGGGAAGTTATTAATTTATTCCTGGGTTGGTTTTTTGTTTGTTTGGGTTTGTTTGTTTGTTTTGTTTTTTCAGTGGAGTTGCAACCTTTCTTAAGGATAGTTTCTCCCTGTTTTCCTCTGGGTTCATTATCTGTACTCTTGTCTGGGCTTTGAACTACTGTATGTGCTTAACAGCTTCTAACACCTGACATTGTTGATATGCATAAGAGATCTGAGTGAAAATCATGTGCTTTGTGTGAAATGCAAATCAGTTTACAGAAGTTCTGTGATGAGGGTTTTTTTATAGTAAAGAAAATATTTTGTGTCAACAAACTATTAATTTTGCATTTGCTTCTTAATTGTTATGAAATAAAACAAATATTTACAAGGGAAAACAATTTTTCTCTGTACAGTAAACTTAGGATCTCTAAGTGAGATACTGTGGTGTGCATGGAACCAGGGAGAATGATGCAGTGTCCGTTAAAAAAAGGAGAGCTTTATGGTCTGTATATTGAATGTCAAACCAGTGGTTGTTCCCTATAATGCACGACCATATCATTTTGCCCATCCAGCTTGTGTGGGAAAAATTGAAGGGAGACTAAATGGGCTGACAATTCTTACAGTTCCTTAGCTGGTTCAAGAAGGCCATGCATGTTTGAGCTCTTAGAGCCTCTTTTCCCACCTGAAGTAAAAGCACCAAGATGAGAAAAGGTGAGCACAACCAGCTGGGATAAGTTCTCAGGAGAGCTCTTTTTTCAAGAGAAAGGTCTTTTCTCATCTTCACAGAACTTTATCCAAATCCACATTGAGAATCTTTCCATTAACTTCACTGTGTTAAGTCAAGACTGTGAATTGTCAAATATATTCATCATCTTCTTTTTGTAAAGGTATTTTGGTTTTTTTTAGTATTAAAGTATTCTGTGAGTTTTAAGTGAGACATCTAACAAGAATTTCTGAAGATAAGCCACTTGTTCATATTTTGCCTTTTAAATAAGTTTTATTATGTTGTGATTTAAAACTTAACTGCACTCCAGTAAATTACTCCATTTGTCTTCACTAAATTTTAGAACAAACTCACAACAAAGTTGAATGAAAAAGAAAGTGCAGGATCTGGCAGTTACTAAGATAATTCACTTCATAACATCTGCAGCTCATAAAAAAACAACATTAATCCAGGATGCTTTAAAATACTGATCTTCTGAACCTATATTTCTGAAATGTAATAAAATATTCCTTTATAATTGTTTCAGAACCAAGTCGAAAGGCTTCAGTAAGCAATGATGCAATAGAAAAAGAAAAGACAAGGCTTCTGGGATTGGTTAAAGCTGATAGGAGCAGCAGCAAGGTAAGCATGCAGCAGTGTGTTACCTCACTAAAGAGAATTGTTTTATTTCCAGGTATGTCTCTAGGTGGTGGTGGTTTTGGGGATTTTTTCAGGTTTGATATTTACCTTTTTTTATTACCTTTTTTTTTTCCACTTTTTTTTTTACTTTTTCTTTTAGTAATAATATGTTAGCAGGTACATGAACTATGTTTAATCAGTGCAGCCTGATGGAGATATCAGCTATTTATTGAAGGAGTCGGGCATATTGGCCATGACTTTTTTTTTTTAAGTTCTGTGGGTTCAGTGGGTATTAACAATGGGCAGTTATTTCAAAGAAGTTGCACCCGCTTATTAGAAGTTCTCAGATTATGAATGTATTTATGAAAGAACTGATGTAATATAAGACAATTAAGATACCAAGTAGAAGTGTCTTATTAACTTTTCAGTGCATGAGTGATAATATGTTTTAAAGCATATATAGCTTTAGGAAGCTCTATGCAGTCATGCTACTGCCATTTCCAAGTCTGTAAAACCAGTGAATCAGATGTAGAAGAAATAACTTGCAGTACTAAACAGAAGGGTCAGCATCTGCTGGACTGCATGTTAGGCATTTTTAACTTTGTTTTTTATCTTGAGTTGGAAAATTTGAAAAAAGAATTTAATAGAAAATAATTTCATTCTCTTGAGATGGCTTTATGGAAAATTTATAATTAATCACAGATATTAAATACAGGAAAACTTTCAAGAAAAAAAATTACTGGTCTTTTAACTGTACTTTTTGGATCCTTTGCTACAAATGCCAGTGTCAACTGATTTAGGTTGTAAAGTGTTTACTACTTCAGGATGCCAGAGTAAAAAGAATTTTCTTTTGTCTAATATAAAAAGCCCTCCAAGACTTTTGCAGCTAAATAATAAAATGTGTGCCTGTTATCTAGTACTAAGAAACATATGCTTGTTAATGGACTGGTGTTTCACTAACCCTTCCTGTCTTCTCAGTAATTCTTTTAAAGCTGTGCTATTGAAATCCTTACTAGTTCTCTGCCCTTTTGAATATGATGAATTTTGGAGTGTTTTTTTCTGAGGAATAACTTCCTTTATGGACACTGCATATTACTGTGTTGAAAAATGTATGTTATGAATGCTGAGCTGTTCTTAGTAACTTCTAAAGGACATGTGGAAACTGTATTTTATGAGATAGGAAGTCAGTCGTTTTCATATTGTTTATCCTCTGCGAGAAAATATATCTCATTTAAAAGGAATAAAAGCATAACTGAAGCAATAATGCCATATCTGCCTGGAAGAATCGAGTAAACAAGGGAGCTCAGCTTGAGCCTCTAGAGCACACTGTGGGCCTGTAGTTCCCCTGGAAGAACCAAATACATTCCAGTATGTTATTCCACAATATATTCCACTTTATTGTTTGTCCTCTAATTCCATTTTTCTGAACTTCAATATGAAGTGTATACTCTCAGAGTTTTAACTGCTGAAGCGGCTCAGATTCAACTTCGTAAAATACTTAATCTTACAACCGTAGAAAAAGTTGGCGTGGTTGCTGCCAGTTCTGTGGTTACTGCCATGGGTTTCTCACAGCTGAGTTTGGAATGAGTGTCAAAAGATTGAAAACTCCTCTCTTTTTTATTCTGTTCTCTTTCTCATGTTTGTTAAAGACAGAAGAAGGTGATACTATGAGGTTATTTTAAAACCAGATATTAATAGATTCTAAGGATATTGAGGACCATGTAACAACTTAAAAATGGTATTTGGCTTGCGGAAAAGCAGGAACTGTATGAACAAGTACAAGAAACAGCTTCTAAATTGGAGGTAAAGGTCTTTATTGCTGCTAGTCCTGACAAGTTAATTGATTTTTCT
>JANHGL010023243.1:92376-116275 GCA_024611195.1 Ceyx melanurus | reverse complement strand
AAGTACAAGAAACAGCTTCTAAATTGGAGGTAAAGGTCTTTATTGCTGCTAGTCCTGACAAGTTAATTGATTTTTCTGGGCCATTTCTTTATTGGCCTCTTACTTTCAAATGACAAATACTTTGCAGGAAAATAAGCTGAATCAATCACTTTGTATAGTCCAGCAAGCAAGTCAATGTTACTTTTCCAATAGAAACCTCTAGGAGTTTGAACCCAAACAGATGGAAGAATTACTGAAAACTGAAGACTAGTGGCACACAGGAGCAAGCAGGTGTTCAATAGCCATAATACACCTGGAATGATACTGTGGAAGATATTTAGCCATAACAGCAGTGAAACTGCTAAACAGAGTTAGTAGAACAAAGGAAAATTAAGTTCTTTCAAGAAATAATTTGGTAGAGTGATGTAGAGATTATCTGATGGGATGCCCTGTGATTTCAGGGCACTGGAATGAAATTTCCAGAGTTACGAAACTCTGCTTTTTGTGGTTATTCTTACATTTTTTTTACTTCTCCAAAAGCCTAAAGTTAGTTCTGCTTGTTTTATTTTTTGTTTGCATTATCATTTGCAGTTATGCTGTGCATCTGTGTATTTGGTCATGTATACCCTGTATTTTAGAACTGCTTTGTAGCAAGAATTGTCCAACGTCTTGCACAGTAGCAGTGCTGCAGGTTCAGGCTTTTACCAGAGGAAGGCAGTTTCTTTTGCAAGGGAAGGAAAGTATTAGCCCGTTGTTGTAAACTGTGCTGGATCATGTGTCACTGCATGCTGCAGGCCTGTGCTCAGATTTCCATGCCCACTCACAGGCTTTCTTTCTCATCTACCTCACTGAAAGCAATAATCATGGTATGACAATACCCTAGATCTAACTTTCTGGAAAAAAAAACCCAACCTTTCTTCTATATTAAAATCACCATGACACAGATTGAAAGCTGCGTCCTAGTCTCACGGTTGATAGAAATTTGTTGAAAGTATTTCTATGGTTAACTTTGTACTGGCAGGCTTAGTGCCAAATCAGGTATCATCTTGTTCTCTCCATTCTAATTTTACGCTGGATCAGTTACCCTCTGTTCTCCTGCAGCTGGCATAAAAAACATAAAGGTGGCATGAATTCCGTGGCATGAATTTTTTGATGTGAAATGTAGTCATGTGCCTGAGGCTAAATCCAGATCAAATTGGCACTGTTAAGCAATCCAGTAGAACAGAGGTTCTGTGCAGGCAATGATGGGATCTGGGCTGAATTTTGGTATATGCAAGTGCACAGAAACAGTCCCCTCACTGACAAGCTTCCCTGTGTCTGTAGGTGTAGCAGAGACTTGCAGTCTGGTCACTGGTACTACAAGGAGTTGCTAACTATATTATTTTCTCCTTGCCCAAGAATTTCTTTATATTCTTGTTTTTATATCTTTCTTCTAATGGATTTCTTAGAGCCTTGCATGCATCAGAGAAATTTTGCAGTCTACTTCAGGGTTTCTCAGCAATCAGGTCCAGTACTACTGAGACAGTTTGTCTTGGTTTGTGATGAGCTTTGATGCTTTGCTCTGGCTTGTTTTTGCTGTTTTATTTCCTTTGCTGCTGCTTTGTAGGATACTTGTTTGTGTTGCAGACAGAAGAACACTTGAGGATGAACAGAGATTGTGGTGAGGAGGATGTTTTTAGTTCTACATCTACAAGTGAAGGAAGCTTGGATGTAAGTACTAACACAGCTTGTAGATGCTATTGCATTCCTATTAGATCCTGCAGTTTGAATAACCAGAAACCACTGCTATTCCTCATGTGTAGCCAAGTAGAAGTAGAAATACTTTAGTTCTTAGCAGGCTTAGTTACATGATTGCAGAATTGATGAAATTAAATTGTGATGCACTATCTTCAAGTAAAACTTACTGTCTTCACTATAAACAGTTGTATGCAAAAAGTGTTTTAACCAAGGCTTAAGTATTGTGACTTTCAGACAGTGACAGTACTGCATGATGCAAGAGTATGTTTGCACTGTCAGTGACATTTAAGACATGCTTTTTTCTTATAAAACCACACCTCTCGTTTTTCTCTTTTTGTATGTCTTCAGCAGCATGTCTGCATTCCATTTCTTTCATAAGTGACTTGGTGGTGGAGAGTAATTCTTTTAAAAACTTGAAATAACAGGAAGGATTTTTTTCTTTTTAAGTGTAGGTTTTGGAGCACTAAAATCCCGTGAATCACATTTAGAAAGACTTTTAAGTGTCTTATGAGGATTTAATTTCTAATTAGGAAGTGTGAACCCTAGATACTTTTGTAAGGCTGTTCTGGTGGATTAGTAACTGTAATAAATGGTGTGTGTTTTTGTTGCTTTTTTTAACTACTCGACATTTTGTTATCCTATTTTCAAAACCTGGAGAAGACTTAGGGACATGATAGAAGACTGAAACACGAGTTTAATCTCTGAATCCCCCTTTCACAAACAGTTATTTAGAAAAGGAGTGCTGATTCACAAAATGTAAAGCTCACTAGCCACAGTGAAGGATGACAGAAAATTGTGGAAAAAAATGGAAGAGTGAGAGAACAAATCTCAGCTAAAAAGGATAAGGCAAAAGAAGTCAAAAGGGAGAAACAGATGAAGTGATTGGCTTTGAGGTTAAAAACCACCTAACTCTTCAAATCTGTGAATACTTCATAATGAAAGAGAATAGAAAGGCTGCTTATCACACAAAATTTGTATAAAAGTGAATGTTTTAGTGAGAGAACTCTGTTAATATGAAGTCCTAGTAGAAAGTGATGTGGGTTAATTGCAATATTCTAGGTAAAAGTACAGAAAAAATATCACAGACTCTGCCAAAATAAATCATCTTGTGGTTTGTATTCACTGACATTATAGATGAATCTCAATGTGTTGATACTCTCATACTAGAAGGAGGAAAAGAAAGAATTCCAACTGAAGGTATGAAGGTAGATCAGATACTCTCAGCTATCTTTCACACTATCATGTGGTGCTTTCCTCAAAGGAGGGACATCTCTTTAAGTTACTTTTGTAGGGAATCTTACAGGGCAAATCATAAATGAAGATATTTGTTTGCCTTTTACATTGATGGAAAAAAAATAATTCAAAATTGTCTTCTAAAGGCACAGGTGATAGGGAGCAAATGATTCTTAAGTGAATACTGAAATGAACGTATTGTCATTGTTCCATTTGGTTTGGTACAACTCTGTTAAAGCATACAGAGGATGTATAAATTAAGTCTCTGACAGATTCAGTCAGTAACAGAGAGGGTCCATACTTTGAACAGGCTATATGGACTTTAATAAAAAGGTCAACAATTGTGACATTTTAGGTTAAAAAAAACCAAGCAAACAACAAAATACAGTATACATGGCATACATAGCTGGCATAAACAGCTGGTATAAACTTAAGATTAAATTAAAGTGAAACCACTTGAAAGTACTTCATAATTTAAAAAATTTAGTTTAGCAATTCTTTATGAGCTAGACTTTGAGACCCTCAATTTTTCTGAGTAATTCTTCACTTGCTCAACTGATATCCTCACTTACTTGCTTCAGAGGAACTAAGTATCCTTATTCAAAATAAGTTGTATCTTATATAGCTATACATGTGAAATACATATTTACAGCACTTTATATAGGAGCTTTATTGATCTAAGATAGGACTTGTGGCAAAACATTTTCCAGTAGAGTCTTCCTCTTTTGCAGTTTCCTCAGGTCTACTTTCTGTTACTCTTTTGGGTCATCTGATGGTATTTTTTACATTTTATGTGCAGGAATCAAACCCAAAGTTTCAGGTTTATTTCTGAAAGTAAAATAGCTTGCCATTGTCTTCAGCATAGTGCCAGGAGGTACACTGGCTGAATTGGGACTTTTTTTCTTGCCTATAAGGAAATAGGCAACTCATGAAGTACTACTGAGGTAAGGGCATGAGCTTCAGTGTACTTAGTTTAAATCCTTTTCTCACTGTTACGTGGTGGTGATGTATACTGAATTGTAGCAAAATGCTTCTATTCTCAATATGGATAGGGGTTTTTTTTGAAAAATGGGAAATATGAAGGAATGGAGTAAAGATGTAAGAAATAAAAGGTCTTTAGTATTTATTCAAGCACAAGTTATATTTGCTTTTTAATCACCAAACCACTTGCAGGGCCATATTCATCTAATTATTATTGTAAGTATTATGCCTCTAAAAATAATTCGGAAGCAGATTTTCAGAGTCAGTGTGGGAAAGTAAACACTAAAGGTTGATGTGATGGGACATTTGTTCACAGTATCAGTAAAAATAAAGGTGAAAAAAGAAGAATTTGTTAACACCTTAAAGAGTGTAAAAATGCAAGAAAACAATTGTCTGTGACAAACCTCAGAGTGGCACAGTTCATTATACCACACGTCAGTAAAGGACCTAAAATCTAATAATGTACTTTAAATTCATCAGAAATATTTTCCTTTAATCTGTTCCAGTTTTGTGCTAAGCAGATGAGCTTTATATCTTGGTTAATTTTTCACAAATCAAATGCTACTGAAATACACTGGTGTATAAATATAATGTACAAATGAAGCAGTTGGTTAGCACCGTTAACCATATTCTGCATTTTGTATGCCAAAGGCAGTCAGAGCTGGAATTTAGAACAGCTGGGGAAAAAAGGGAATTTTAAGTAATCACTGCTCTGCCACTTGGTGTCACTATCCCCAAATAAACAGTTGATCAAAATGAAATACGATATCTGGAACACAGCACTAAAATTAGCTGTTTTTATTTTTGGGACCTTCGTGTTTTCATAAATCAAGAGGAAAAAAACACATCCCAAGTGCTGAACGATGCATAGCTCTGATGTGGACTTTGTTTATGTAATAAATCAGCTTGGGAAAAAAAATATTTAGAAGTACAGCCAGGGACACTTATCAGAGGATTTGAAACTTCAGCACAAAGGCTTAAAACACAAGGTTTCTCTAGTTCAAATGGGGCTTCAGCAGAGCAATGTTAGAGGATGTGGTTAGGGTTCGGCGCTCTCACCGCCACGGCCCGGGTTCGATTCCTGGTCAGGGAAGATACTCTGTGACTTGGTCTAGGTGATCCTGCTCTGGCAGGGGGGATGGGCTAGATGATCTTCTAGGTCCCTTCCAACCCCTAACATTCTGTGATTCTGTGATTTTCATCAGGACCATTTCCTAAAAATCTAGTCTTCAGTGTGTATCTGAATATAGGTGTTAAGGCCAACAGAATCAATGAACCTAAGTGAAGCAGATAGTCCAGTAGTTCCCTGCTTAATGAATCTGTCATGGCTATTATTACATATTCAGGGGAAAAAACAATGTTATTTTAAATTCCAAACAGTTATGAGATATGTTTAGGATATGTGTATGGGTATTTTTATTTCATGGTACCTGCATAATTGCAAGCTCATGTTCCAGAAGAAAAATACTGTGCTAATGTATGAAAAAAGTCATCAGGACTTCGAGTGCATTAGTAATCTTAGCAGTTACTTCTTAAATAATGAGAACAGTTATTTTCCTTATAAAGGCTCTAAAAATAGGTATTATTTACCTTTCTAGGGCCTTGTATGCTCTTAATATACTTTAACATTTATACTCTAACATTTATGCAAGAATTATGTAATTCATTATATGCTTTCCCAGTTCAGAAGTGGTTGGAAAAAAGGATCAAGTACAGTCATGTGAAAGTGATTGGAAATGTGACTTCTTTTCAACCATGTCAAGTCTCAGGTGTTCTGTTAACAACATCTGCTGTCAAGGATTTCACTTCACATGGCCAGGTACGGTTTAGGGCAGTAAAAATGAGAATACTGCCCATGTCATCTAAGTGGAAGGTAACAGCCATTTACTTTTATTATTTTCTCATGTCTGACAACTACTTAAAATTCCTGTTTTCATGTTCTTCCTTCTTGTTCTGGCAATGCTTAGGATGATGTTGGTTATGGTTGAGACTGAAATGGTTGGTTATAAGAGACTGAAATCCTTATCATCACCTAATCTGCAAAATCTCCAAAAATATTAAGGATGAGCTACACATAGTTGATTCTGCCTTGGAGTAGAGGACTAGATTTGATGGACCATGGAGGAGCTTTTCAGACGTGTTATGACTGCTGAAGAGATGTAGCACCCTCCTTTTGTGGTGTGCAGTTACATGATATTAGCTGTCTTTGTTCATGGGAATCATAGATGCTTTTACATAATATCTTTACAGATTTTTCTTACAGTATGTGATAGCAGAAGGTAAGAGCTTGAAACAGTTGCTGCCTGCAACAAGACTTCAACTTCTTGCTCCAAAGCGTGGTGTTACTAGACCTCTTCAGAGAAAAGGTCCTTGGAATTATTGTGAAAAAAACCCCAAACAAAACAAACAAAAACAAGCAAACAAAACAACCCCAAAGAAACAAAAAAAAAACCCCAACCCAACAAAAAAACTCAGAACCAGCTGAACTACTCTGGCTAAAAAGAAAATAAAAAAATTTTAAAAATAGCCCAAGGCAGACACCTGGAATGGAAAGTCTCAGCATTTATGGTTAAAGTATGGTAAAGTTGCAAGCTATTAAAAGTAGTATCTGGTGAAGAGACATGTCAGCTGACCCCTTGTTCTGTCTGTGGTACTTAACTTGTACAACCACAGGATTGCCAACATCATACATTCAAAAATCACTTGTCAGCTCTTGCCTTCACCACACAAACATGGCTTAAGTTGATGAGATTTGGAATAAAATAGTCCAGGGTGGACTTCCCTCCATTTGGCTTCTTAGTGTTAAATTCATAGAGATCACATTTCTAAACATTTTTTCTATCAACCACAAATGCTTTGTTAGAACCAAAATACCATCACGTAGTCATCGTTGGGCAGAATCTGGATCTTTACATAAAACTGCATGGTATGGGGTACTATCACAATACATTGCATTCAAGTTGTTACTTTGAAAAAGACAACTTGGAAACTTCCATTTCTGCAGTGGTCTTTGCAGGACATTTTGAAGGAAACATTCTTAAGAAACTTTCTGAGATGAACAGAGAGAATGCTTTGAGTTGAATTGAAAGGGCTTGAGTAAGGCAGTATCTACAAAAGGCACTGGGAACAGCTTTGCTTGGCAATGCCTGTTTTAAATATCTGCCAGTTCAGACTTCTCTTGGACACTGGATCTAAGCATCCCATAGTCAGATTTAGCAAGTTTTGAAGCCACTGAAATCTGCACAGCGGGATTGCATGTTAAACTGACCATCCTCTATCTGCTGCTTGCCTCTGCTCAAGAGTGAAACCTTGAGTCACCTGCTAGATTCAAGTATTTAAAGCTTTTACTATAAAAATGTAACACCCACCACTGTTAGCCATAATGTGAGAGAGCAAAGTTCAGTTCTGTTCTTTGTCTTTAGAGATAGCAGCCAGTCCGAAATGCTTGCTGGGCTGTAGACTGCCTGGAACAAAGCCGTGAGGTATTCTTTATGTGGGAAGCACCCTTTTGTAAAAATATCCAAATATTTAGTGACTCAGAAAGGGAGAGCAAGAGCAAGCTTAACTATTTAGACTAGTAACAAACTTAAGTGTGCTGGCAGCTCTGTGTTCCAGTGCTGGAGATATTTTCCTATGTTTTATGTTAAGCAGATGTTAGATCCAGCAAATAAGTGGTCACTGAAGCTAGAAGTGGAGGAGCCAAATGTTTATTACTTGCTATCCAAATGAGTGCCCTAATCTCAGTCTCTATCTAGCTAAACTCATATTCATGTCCTTGAACAGAGAATAGTCTCACTCTTCTCACAAGAGGGATAAGTTTGTTTTTTCTCAACTTTGAAGACGGTTTTGAATGTGGATTTACCATATTCCTACTGAATCATTGAACTTGGCACAGGGAGGAGGACAAGACAGGGGAGAAGTACCATAGCTGCCTCTTGTAGCAGTTATGTCTTTTGTGGAACCAGATTTCCTAGTTGTCCTCTAAGCATACTTTCCTGGATCAAGCCCCTTGGCTAATGGAGAAGGAGAGATTTGACATTTTTTTTGATCCCGAGGGAGTTTAGGCAGGAGGTTAGAAGCATAGTTTCTCAGCAGTTTTCATACTCAGAATGCCCAGAAGCAGAATTCAGGTAACAAAATGGCAGTAGACACATGAGAAGATTACGTGTCAGGCTTATTGAAGGAAAGCACAAAGCAATGTGAGTTAGGGAGCCACAACCTAACAGGAGCACAGTTAAGTTAGGCTAGTGTGAGGCAGTTCAGCTTGCAGACATGGGCTGCATGGCATGGTTCTCTGTTCTGGGGATGTACTCAGTTGGTCTGGTTTAAGTTGGCTCAGGTATCTCCCTCGGATGTTTAATTAAGACCTGGTGACACACCCTTAACCACCCAAGTCTTTTTATGTCTGATTCATCTTTTGTTACTGATTTCACTGAAAAGTTCTGAAGTTAACTCAGTGGAAAAAACAGAATAAAGCAGCAGCTAATAAGACCAATGGCTTTTAATTTGCATTAATAAAAGGACATTAAAAAAAAACAAACAAAAAAAACTTAAATTCAATTTGAGATTTTTCTAGCGACATCTCAACCGCTTAGGCTTTTCTTCCTTGGTATTTAACATTACCAGAGCCCCTTAATAGTGTATAATAGCCTTGTAATTAATATTCAGTCATAATTCATTCAGCATATTGTTCTCAGTACAACTGGCAAGCATGCAGCGGTGTGACATATACTGCCTCTAAAGAAAAGTATATCCCAGGATCAGGCTTTTCTGCAACTGGATAAGAAGAGATGTAGTTCCTTAAAGTCTTTCACATATTTCTGTGTTCATAAAACATCTTTTCTGTTTTAAGTTTGGGATGGTCTGAAAATGAGTCAGGAAATTATTAATTCCACTCTAAAGTAAGGGGTTTTTTTAATTTCATGATGGATATCCAAAACACTTATTGACGAATTTTCCAAATGTAACTACTGTAATGAAAGGATTAGTGTATATTTATGCCAGTGCCATTTAGCAGATGAACTCAGAAATGGCTAATTATGTCATTGACTCCATATTTCTAATATATAATGTAAATTTTTGTTCACGCAGTGGCACCTGTTGTTACAGTGGCATATTCTGAATCACACATAACCACTGATTTATTGTTTTGGTCTAAAATATCCTATTAGCATATGTAGATTTTAGATACAGTGAAGATTTTCAACACCGTTAGAGGTATAATTTATTTTCTTTGCAAAAACTTCCTGAGGCATGAGTGCTCATAGGAATTGGTTCTTTTCCAGCCTCTTCTGTGGACGATGAAGACTCGATTTCATTAGAAGTAGTGGCAAACAATAACATTTCTTTTAATTAGATGATCTCATGATTTCCACACATATTTGTTCTGTGCATTATTGTTTGTTGGCAAAACTAAGCCGCTTGGTAGTGTATGAAACCATATGTCTCAATAACATCTTATGGCAGGTGAGGGAGGATTTGCAAAACATTTGCTGACAGGGCACAACGCATTTTACTTTGATGGAGGAGTTTTCTTAAGTGAACTTCATGGCTTAGTTCTCATACAAAGTCAAATATACATGATGCATAGTGGGTCTTATAGGTCTCCCTTCAACTCAAAGAGGAGGTCTGTGCATGGAGAAAAGACTATAAAGCACCAAGTACTGTGTGTGCTGCTGAATTGCTCCTTGCTACAAAAAGAGACCTACTGCATTAGTCTGTGTAGCTGTTTTACATTCTCCTTTTTTAATAACTGTTAGGTTTTATTGGTGTTTTACATGCAGTTCCAATGCAGATCTCCCCTTGGAGCTTTGGAAAAATGATGAAAAATAATTTCAGATATTGCTTTTTAACTTACTTTCCACTGTATAGTATTTCATTTGAATTCTCAGAAATACTTTGGGATGCAAGCAGAAGAGGTGAAGAAGAGTGACAAATAGTGGTCAGTCTTAAAAGACTTTTACAACATCATGAAGTAGTAATACCTTCAGTTAGATTGTTTTTCTTATTTTTGTAAAATATAATGTACATTTTAAGCAGATCTCAGTAACTTGGGGAAACTAAGAAAAGTATTTGTTGTTTTATAAATGCTCAGCAGGAAGGGTAGAAGAGAAAGCGGGTCAAGACAAATAGCAAGATGTAGCTCTGCAGAATTCTTAAATAGGTGAGTAGATGTGAGCGTTGAACCACTGACTTTTTCAGGGTCATGCCAAGCACCTGTTTAAGTGTTTTGCTGGTTCAGTGCCTCAGTGACCTTTTGAAAGGGACAATGTCTAGGGCATGAGCTGCGTAGGCAGTCTCTGAAGTATACTGACATCTGTGATGGGAAGATTACCATTATATTTATGATTGTTAGTGTTTGGTTCCCCTGTGCTCCACTTCTCTGATAATAATACCCGTCCTTGCAAATGTACAGGTACACATCTTGATTTTGATCTCTCCCAGTTTCAGCACAGAGATGGTGTAATTTCATTGACTCTAAATAGAGCTTGCTCTGATTTACAGTTGTTTGCACGGGACAACAGTCAGGCCAGTAAAGTAGTGGTTTGCCTTTTAAAAACCTAATAGCAGTGGATTTGGCAGAAGGGGAAGAGAAGAAGAAACATTTAAGACTATTAATCAAGAATTCCAGCAGAAAGGCTTTTCTTGCCTTGAGTCTGGCAAATGTACAGATGAGAGATACTGTGCAGAGACCATTTCTGCACAAAGAAAACCCTTCAAATGTAAACATTGGAGCAGCTGGCATGGGAGATTAGCACAGCAGCAATGCGAGGGGGGTAATAGTGGTGCTGTCTAAATTTAACAAACGTTAAACAAGGTCCTTGTTCTAGTTTAAGGGTTACAGGTCAGAAAGACAATATCAACTAAAAATATTGGAAATTGTACAAGTCAGTCAAAGTCATTAACTAGTATCTAATCAAAAGCAACTTATCTTTCCAAAGTTGTGACATCTTTCTCCCTCCTCAAAAGAGAAAAAAAGAATTAATTAAAAATATACTTTATCTGTGGAAAGGCAGGACTTTGAGATTTCTTAATGTTTTTGCTTTGGATCATGAACTGTCTTTATATATTGTTCTACTTTTAATTTCCTGTGGCTTAATATTATATCAAAAGAAAGCAACATGCTGAGGGTGAAAGTAGTGTAGGGTCTGTTAACTTTGTAGTCTTGTATTCATATGCTGTTTAAAATCATCAGGGGATGGTTATGTTTTGGTTTTTTAAACCCTTGCCAAATAGTTTGCACAACTAGGCTATACATCTGGGTATCTGATAATGCATTGGGGGTTTTTTGATTTTGCTTTTTAACTGGCATTTTCGTCATACCTCTATAACAAATTCTTGCTTATTGTTATCTGATTCACATGTATTTTATTGGAGGTGCTTTACTTTCTTTGTCTATTTAGTATTAGGGACTAAAGTAAGGGTATTTGGAGGCAAATATGATGTTTAAAAAACCCCAGAGCTATGTGTTCTGTGTTGATGATGTTATAATTTTCATTAAGTTTGAAAGTATACTGAGGAAAATTATTTATAGGAGAAATGACAGCAGCACCATAGCTTAAATCATTGCTGTCTATTGGTATTGTAAGGTTAAAGTGACCATTGGAGACTTCATGCAGAATTCACTAGAGCCAGTGGAAAAATTCCTGAAAAATCCAGCTGGCTTTGAATCATGTCTTTTTCCATACTAGGCCATTTTTTGCAGTCATTCTTTCTTATGCTACTTCAGATTCTCTTTTGCATCGACAGAGATCTTTTGATACTTTTGCTATCATCTTAAAAAAATGTAAGACCTTTGTTGCTTTTAATGGACAATTGACACAGATAAATTCCTTGAAGTAACAATTTATGCAGCATTTTCTCACTAGGGAGGGAGAAAACCCCAACCTAAACATGTCAAGTCTTGTAGAAGATAAATTGCAAACAGTGACAAAGGGAGGGAGTGGCTTTCACCAAACAGTAATTTGTTGCAAAAGCAGGTTTTTCTTTGTTATCTGAAGCAGTGCATGCCCAGAGAAGTAAGCAGAATTCTCAACACTGCTTGGCCTGTTTAAAATATCACCATGCCAGTGAAAGTCCAGAGGTAGATCTGCATTGTATCTATTTCCACAGTTTTTAACTTCCATGTAAGCTAAACTTGGGACTGTGCTTGCAAAGCTTCTGCCATATCTCCAGTCCACTGGGTATGTGCTCCAGTGGATTGGAATACTCCACTTGGTGGGATCAGAGAGCTTAGTGATATCTTAGTATTTCACATTAAATCACGAAGGAAACAAGGCTATACACAGTGGAAAAATGAGTTTCTTAGGAATAGCCAACATTCACATGTCAAGCTCTGATGTCCTAAGGATGCAGTATTGGATTTTACACTTGGAGAAACTTAGCTGGCTATAGTATACTGCAAGGGAAGATAAATTATGAAATTAGTAAAATTATAACAATTACCAAAAGTTGGAAGAGACTGAAGTAGCTTGGGCTCCAGTGCAGCTGTACCTTCAGTCATTTATTAGTCATACTTAGAAGATGAGATGGCCTAGACAAAGAGTTAAAAGGATAATAATGAGTGTTCCCCTTAGGAAAAAGATTAAAGACCAAAGATACTTAAAGTAACATTTGAATATAAGTCTAAGAAAATTCAGTGGGGTCTGCTTCTTTATTCTTAACCTGTACTTTTGTTCTCAATTAATGAACTTGCATGATTTTTGTCAGTGTGTTCAGGATATTTCTTTTTCTCCGCACAGGACAGCTTTTAGGTAATCCTCCAGGAGGGAGAGAAAGCTTGAATTTGAATTTCATGCTCTTGAAAGATTCAGATCCTGAAATGAATTTGCTTATGACTTCTTTGGAGTATAAGAATATGTATATTCTATCTAAGAGATCTAATTGAAATAATACATTTTGTTTGTGTATAGTTGAAAATAGCATGGCCAGTAGGCCAGTGTCCCTGTACTTGGCACTGGTGAGCTCAAATCTCCAATACTCTGTTCAGTTTTGGGCCTCTCACTACAAGAAGCACATTGAGGTGCTGGAGCATGTGCAAAGAAGGACAGCGAAGCTGCTGAAGGGTGTAAAGAACAAGTCTTTGAGGTGCTCCTGAAGGAAAAAGAACTCCATGTTTGACCTGGAGAAAAGGAGGCTCAGGGAAAACCTTATGGCTTCACAAATAGCTGAAAGGAGGTGAGGTGGGAGTCAGTCTCTTCAGGGTAACAAGTGGTAAGGCAAGAGGATACGGCCCCAAGTTGTGCCAGTGGAGGTTTAGGTTGGTCATTAGGAGAAACTTCCTCACTATAAGTTAAGCACTGGGACTGGCTGCCCAGGGAGGCAGTAGAGTCACCATCCATGGGGGTATTTAAAAGACATGTAGCTGAGGTGATTAGGGACGTCATTTATTGGTGTGATTGTCAGTGTAAGGTTAATGGTTGGACTTGATGATCTTACAGGTCTTTTCCAACCAAAATGATTCTGTCATTCTGTGATTCTAAGTACCTGTGTTTGTATGTAAATGCTTCTGTGTACACACACAGGTTATGTACACACACCCCAGCACATCCAGATTCCTGAAATAGCTAATTGAAAAAGGAAACATTCCTGGTTATTGTCTTCTGATTCACGTTGCTAGAATCCTCTTTACTGGCTCTGTAATTATGATTTGTGCTAAGATTTGCACTAATTTCAGAGTTCAATTTTGTTTTCCTAATTTGATTTGTTTTCCTAATTTACATTTTAAATTCTTCAGAGGTTGCAGTTTTTAATTAATTTTTTTTTTGCAGTGTTCTATCATTTTAAAAGTGTGAAGTTTCCTTTCTGAAAATTTGCTTTGACACTTGGATGATTTTATGTGTCTCCCTCTAGTTAAACACCTACAGTTACTGTAGACTTCAAAGGGAAAAGTAGTTGCAGAATTTCATTTTAACAAAATATTTGTGTCAGAATTGGATTATAGGGACTGGAGCTAAAAGTCATCTCCCTGAGCTTGAGTAAATCCTTTGACATTAGAGACATTCTGAAGATCTTGGTGAAAATTTCCCTTTGAATTTCAGTAGAAATTCATCAACATCTGTAATAAATAGAGATTTTTCAGAAGCCAAAACTCATATGTGTCAGAATTTAATCAGACACAGAAAGATTATGAGAATTTTTCATTATTATTTCTTGTCTCTGGAAAATTTCTGTTGGGACAACACTGTCATTAAAATAAGGGTAAAATACTTCTTAATTTAACAAGAATAACAATACTTTCAGATAAAAAAAATTATTATTCAAAACTAAATAAATACACAACAAAAAATTAATACCAGAAACTCTTCCTTTCATAATTCTTGTCCCCATAAAAATGCTATGCAGATATTAGAGCAGTTATTTTTTTAATTATATGTTTTATGCAAAGTTTCCATCTTCTCCTCCAGTATAAATTGGCATATCTACAATGAAAATATATTTAAGATGGTCAGTTCTAGGGGTTTAATATTCCTGTATGCTAAAAGAATTTATTACAGAAGTTCTATATAGTTTTTCAAAATAGTTTTAATTTCAGGACTTATATCACAAATACAGTAACTCCTATTTTCCATAAACCAAACACATTAGTTGCTTAATTTAAAAGGATTAGTAAGCCTAGAAAAAAAAATCTTATTGTAATGATTAATTAATTTTGCTTTAGACCTCTGATCCTTTTTGTGTTTATTTTTGATTGATGAATGCTTAACACCAGTGGAAATTACGAAAATGTGTTTTTGCTTTTGTTGGTTTCTGACCTTTTGAACTCTGTTTCCTGAAGTCTATTGCCAGACCATTAATAAAAACAGTTTTTTATTTTCAGCTTGGTTATTTAACTCTTTTGGATTGAGCTAATATTTTTTCACATAGTGCAAAAGTGAGAGAAGGAAACATCCTATTCAGACTTAGAAAAATTGGGCTTTTTGCCTTCTTGCCCTTTCAAGAGTTCTCTCACTATATCTTAGAATTGTTTCCCAAGGCCAAGTGGAAATAGCCTCTTTTGAAATTTTCTTTCGCTGTTTGCCTTCTGGTTTGATATTTTTCTATATTATTTTTATGCAGGGATTTAATTGAATTATGAATTATTATTGAATTATGAATTATGAATTATTACTGAATTAATGGAGTAGTATGTTGATGAAAAAAACTGCACTATGATGTTATGATGCACTTCCTGAGCATGTATGCACATAGCTATCCAAAACATTTTAAGTGAATTTGCTGACTTCTTATTTTTGTTAGCCATTCCCTTTTGGGAATGTTGTGAATTTATTTTTTCTCCCCATATTGGATTTACATATTTGTATTTTGACAGTTGTGAAAAATCTATTTTCAAAATACAGGTTTTTTTATAGGCTGACACATTTTGGCAGTGCGCTGTGACAAAAAGAGTTGGACTTGTGGAAGATAAGATTTTAGCAGTCTAACTAGAAAGATGTAAGTCAGCCCTGAAAAGGTTCATTTTATATTTCAATTCATTCTCATCTTTACCTGAAATGATATTACAAAAAAAAAAAAAAAGAAAAAAAGACCACATTCTAACAAATGAGGCACAGAGTTGTCCACACACTTCTGGAAGTCAAGATAAATCATTTTATACTTGTATGAAATGCAATCAGACCTCATCTTAAGCATCTGCTGGCATCCCAGACTGTCAGTCGTGGTTCAGCTTGACTTTGGAATTCACTTCAGATTGTGTCTGTAGCCTGTACTCCTACCCCCCACCAAAGTGATGGACAACAGTGTTTCCATTAAGGTGCCAAGTAGCATAGAAAATATCTGATGTAGAAATACTTTCTGTGCTATGTTAATCATGTCTGTGTCTCACTAGTGTTTACATATGTAAAACAAAAGCAAGAATATTTAAATTTGGGGGATTTAAAATGTATTTGTCATCCAGAAAGTAATACTTGTAATACCATGTGCTGAAGCTGATAGCTGCTTCATGTGTGTCAGTGGATTTATACCAAGGTTGACCCAATAATTTTATTTCATACATTGTAGCGGTATTTCTGGAAATTGAGCATCTATTGGAAAGTGGAATATTAAGTGGAAAATATATTGGGTTCTGTGGGTGTGCTGAAGTTTGCTTTTTTGAACGTACACCTACTTGCTTTGCCAACCACGTGTGTTCAGAAAAGAATGTTTAACAACCTAAGTTTCTTTCATTTGTGGCTAAATAGTTTCAGATTTCAGCAGAACAATTTTTCATCCTTCACAGGATGCACAGTGACAGAAATGAAACAAATTATGCCTTAGAAAGATTTGTAGCAGGTGCATTTTCACTGCATTGAGTTGAGGATGATTTGTCAATGCTAAGAGCTCTGAATCAAAGATGGGTTTCTCTTCTTTTTAACAATTTCCTGAGCCCCAATTCATGAGGTCCACAGGATATTTGCTTGCTGATTATTGCAGTGACTTCAGTGTGCAGATTGATAGGAGAGGACACAAACGATTGATGTGTGCCTTCCAAACACTGATTTAAACATTTTGGTTTTCTCATTAGCACCAGGCAGCATGCTGCCTGCTTCCAGCTTCTGAGTTGTTGAGACATGTTTCTGCCTTCTTTCCCTCTGTGCTGTAATTCAGAAAGGGTAATGTCTACCCTTTCCTGTCAAGAAAGGTTGGTTTTGCTAATTCTGCTGGGATGCTACTTTTTTTTAAAAAAGCTATGATTTTTAATTTTTTTTTTAACATGCTGTCACTTAAACAGAAGAGCTGATACAACCACACAGATGTAAATCAAGTTAGACTGTCTTCCCTTTTCTGCATGTATTGCTGTGATGGAAAAAAAATAATTGTATCCATTTCCCTTGATACTGTGACTGTCTTCTTCGTTCTATCGGGGTAACTTCTTAAGACTGACATGAGTGATTTTTGGGTGGCAGTAATAGGCAAAGGTTTTGTTAAGTGTGAAGAGTAGTGTGAATTGGAAAAATCTGAAGAGTGAAACATGGAAACAATAAATTATTTGGAAGAAATTATTGAATATTAAAGCACCAGAGGTCATTTAAATGCTTCTATTCTCAAAAGCATCAAGGAAGCACATCTATCATAAAACTGTGAAAAAGTATAGAAGATTTGACAGTTTATGAGATGCTTGAATATTGTATATACATTGTTGAATTCACAGATCTGTATTCCAGTGCTGTAGATGTGCTGTGGTCGTTTATTCACTTTTGGAGAACTCAGATCTGATTTCTGATCAACAAACTTTGTACTAAACTGAGAAGAACATGTTTGGCCACAGTGAGGGAGAATTGGCAGGGGTGCAGGAGAATGTTCTCAGATGTTTCTAATTCTGGCTCTACGAGTTCTGGTGTCCACCAACCGGTCCCTGACCACAAGATCTGGAATTGCAAGCTAGATACTATAACAGACTTACACAAGCAGAAGATAGCACTGTGGTTGTACAGACTTCGAAGTATAATTCAGACTTTTACAGTACAACCTTGAAAGCTTACTCGACAGACGTAAGAAAATCAACATGGTGCTGCCACCTATATGAGTTAATGTTGTGGAATTTAAATAGTTGCTTCTCTTAATACTGTGATAGGTTGCCAGATCATTTCCTACTATAGCAAAGTGCAAGGAGGTAAAAGAGCAACATAACGTAAATTGCATAAAAATGCATTTATTTTTTTTAGTTCAGAGCAGGAAAAGGTTAACTTTTTTCCTTTCTGACTGCAGACTGTATGCAAATACCAGAATCACAAGTGCTTCAGGGAGTACAAAAAACTATTTAGTGTGGCTGGTTAGAAAGGAAAATCTGAGTAATCACAATTTGGATATTTTTTTTTTAACTATGTCTCCAAGCAATCTCCTAACCACAGTATTATACTTCGGTTTTGAAGCAGGAGCATGGATTAATTCAGTTTTGATGTTGTCAGATTTAGTGCTAGTATAAGGGATGTTAATATCATGTCAAAGAAAGCAGGGTCTGCCTTCAATTTATGCAGTAGGTCTAACATAACCTGTCTGATGTCCATTTGTAATCAGTTGTGGTGTCATTCAACAAATCAATGAAAATTTGCATTAATCGAGTTTAAATGTCCAACAGACATAAACATTCTTGATTTCACTGAATAGATGGATCTATCTGCCTGCTCTAAATCTTACCATTCGTATTTACTCACGGTACACTTGCAAAAAACAATTATTTCCTTTATAATACTTTTATTCTTACTTTTTGTCTCTGTTTCAGAAAAAATAAAACCCCTTACTTTTTGCTGATACATCTGGTACTTTGAGTGCTTAAAAACAGCTCAATTGATTACTTTTGATTTTAAAACTTCTCAGAAGGAAATTGCATAACAAGACTGGGAGCTCAAATATGTGAGTTTTGGCAAAGAGCTGTGGAAGAACGGCCTGGCTGTAGCAACCTCACAAGAACTTGACATTTTGAAAAATTTTTATTGACCAGTGTGGACAGGGAACAGGAAGTCAAGTCAGTCTCACAGGCCAGCTGCAGTCTCTTCCTTGCTGACCTTTAAATGCCACTTAGTGTCATCAGAAAATCAAGGAAATGCTAATAACAGGGCTTTGGATAAGGGAGTTACATATGAAGGATATCTTTGAAAAACAAGCGTAAGCTGACTTCCATTTTTATACACATCTATTTTTGTAAAATTTAATTCTCACAGTGGTACAGTTATATTTAAATAGATTAATCCTACACTATTTTATTAATGTTAAAATTTTCAGAGGTATCCATAAGATATCAGAGCTTCTGCTGAATTTTGAAGAGGGAATAGTTTGCAAAGGTTGTTTTGTAATCATATTGTAGGTTGATGATCTTGAAACACAGGCTGGCCTCTGATTCAGGCTCTATATCTAGGTTGCGTTGAGTTCAGCAGGCTGTGGACTTCGGTAGTCTGGGAGAAAGCTGACTTCTCAGTGTCTTTTTTAAATGGGACTGGTATGCCTAAGTCACCAGGTTACTCTGAGCTTTCCATACTGCTCCTTCTTGCCCTTCCAAAAAGTCTTTGAAAACTAAATTTCAGCCAGAAGAACTACTAGGGAAAAAAACCCTCAAAATTTAACTACTTAGCCCCAATGAAAGCCTCTTGGATGTTAGGAAAAAAAAAAAAAAAAAAAAAAGGAAAAGTTCCTTAAATTTCAGAAGCTTAATGAAAGGGAAAAAACTAGCTAGAAAGTAGAACATGAAGAACAGAACCTTGAAAACTGATAGCATCATATGTACTACAGCTCTTTTTCTTTTCTCGTTCAAACATCTACTCTAAAGAATTTAAATGGACTTTATTCCATGATTGTTGTTCAATACATATTCAAGACCCCTGTGTGACTAGAGTCTAACTTGAGTACAGATGTATGCTGCTGGATCTGTGTTCATGCTGGGTTTACTTTGGCTTAATTCAGAAAAAAAAAAAGGAAACTTTTTCTTGTTTCTTGCTCATTTGCATTACTTGTCCAAACTGCTACCATAGTGCTCCTATGGTACACCTAGCGGTCTACCAAAGACTATGATTTTCCAAGTTGGAAAACATTTTTATTTTTAAAAACTCTTCATAAAATTATGTAATTATTTTACATTAATTTTCATTTTCTCATGTGATTATTCTTTTTTCCCTCTTTTTTTTTTTTGCAATGTAGTTGCAAAAATCACAGATCATAGGAACTGATTTTGGTTCTGAGCAGAACATTCATGCTGAGCTTGTTTGTGGAATGAAGCAGAGGATAAGGGCTGACTTTTTTTTAGCCAGCTAAATTGGCTGCAGTAGTTAAGCTTGGCTTTCCTCTTACACTGCTGTAATTTGAGTAATTCCACTGAAATCAATCCATTGATAACAAAGTAAAACAACAAAAAATGAGAGATGGTTTGGGTAAGTGGCATGTACGTATCAGGTCCCTGCAAGTTTGCTCAATTTATGTTGTATGCCCTTAATAATTGTTGCTTTTCTAACCTGCCTGATAACTAAACCTCTGAAATCCACTGTTTTGGAATGAAGCTGCACTGCATCTAACGCAACACAAAATATAAAAGCTGTCTCACTGTATTAGGTTTACAACCAAAGACAAGTAATGCCAAAAACACTTAAGTCAGTGGTTTGTGTCCAAAGTTTTTTTTTCTTTTAAAGCTACTGAAAGGAATATGCACATGGGAGAGCTTGAAGGTCTCCCTTCAGTTGGACAAGTTGAAGTTGTCCTTGTACCATTCCCCTGGAAGCCATAGCAAGTTTGTATTTTAGGAGAAGAGTCCTAAAATGAGCATTCTTGAAATGCTCACTCTGTAAATAATGGGTTTCATATAAAGGTTGGATTTGGAAAAGAAAACAATAATTTCCAAAAGGGGTTTTTTTTAAATCTAATTAAAGTATTTTTATTATAAACTATTTATAGTGCTATGTAAGTATCAATTTATTAATTTTTTTTGTATCTTCTATTAGGAAATCCAAGCTTAAAAAAGAAGTCAGCTTTAAAATGTTTAGGTTGTTCATTACTGTATTCCTTCACATTGATCCATTGCCTGGAAGAGGATTCCAATAGCTCTGCAGCCATGAGGACTTGAGGGAGCATAGAACAAAATATTAATTTAAAGCTGAATGCATCCTATCTTCTTACAAGTATCCTATGTTTGTAATGCTGGGAGGGAAGTCTTAGGGAGTTTTTATTATTTATATACACCTTTAAGTCTCTTAACCAGATTTATCAACCTTTTTATCCAACAAGGAAAATCAAAGAATTAAAACTGTCACAGAAGCATACCCGTAGAATACACTTTAAAATTATTCAGTTGTTTTATAAGTATGTGAAAAGAGACTACTTTGTATTTCACCCTGTCAACCCTGTCAACTCTGTAGAAGTAAGCAAACCTTATTTGATAGAACCAGATACAATATATACTGAGAATGACTTCAAACTCCTATGTTGCAGATTAGATCGTTATATTTTCCACTGCCAAAGATATAGGGAAAAAAGTGTATTTTTTTTGAGATTAGACCTAATATTTTAAACCCCACATTCCACTTCAACCTTTTTCCCTCCATGTGCTAGAAAAGTGAAGAAACTATCGATGGTCTTCAGAAAAATTGGCAATTAAAAAGATTTAGCAAATAATGCTTTCATTCTTCAGTAAAACTCCGGTCAGTCAGAGAAGACTGGTAACATGTCCTTGTTTGTGCTAAATAGACTGACTATTGAAGATGAAGTCTGCCATGCATGGTGCAACTTAAAAGATAACAAAAGCATCCAGTTGGTAAAGTCAGTGATAATTATCCCATGTGTAGTAAATGAAGGGAAAGACACAAATCAATTTATTATCTGCATTTAGCATTTTCAGTTGCTTTCACATTGAACTCTTCCAGGAAGTCAGGGACCTCTGTTACATATGTCTTTTTGCATTGCTGTATTCTTTTAACTCTTAATGCTTCATCAGTGCTTCCTCAGAAGTTCTAAAATCAAATTGTCTTTTTGAGTTTGCTTCCCCAGGTTTTTAATTTTAGTTACGATTGCACTTGTGGAATGGCAATTCCATGTCACAAGTCAAATTCACTGCAAGTTACACTCCTATAGATGTCCAGATATCCACCACAACGAGGCAGCTATAGAATTAGGCAAAGCATTTTCCATCATCTTGAAGATTGGAGAAATTATGTTGAAAGATCTACCTCTTTTATTTGGAAAGTGATAGGATTTGAGGTGCCCTTTAGTTTATTGCCAGTATGTATTCTGTGGTGCTGGACAAAATTGCTCCTGAGAGTTTTATGTCATCGATGGGTGAGTTTTGCAAGTGTATTAGCATGTTCTGTTGTGATAAGAACAGCATTATCAACCATGGTCATCAGCCTGTGCTTCCAGAATAGGAGTCCTGTTCCAGCTCATGGTGGATTGGTATCAGCGATGATTTCACAGAAGCCATTTCTGAGAAGTGACTGTCTCATAACTTAATTAAAAAGTTAAATCTTCAATTAAATATGGAAGCTTCTCTTAATTAAAAGCAGCAAAAGATGACTCATAGGTTTTGAGGGAAGAGTTTTTGCAAGATCTTTATTAGCAGATTCAAAAAATTTAATTACATTGAATGTAAGTGTCAAAATTAAATTTAAAATGTACTTTTTAAAGCAGTCATGTTTCTTAGTCTCTTATTTGTATGACTACATATACTTCTTGCATACTAACATAAACACATATAAAGACCTTGCTCTGAAGTTTGTGATTTTTTCCATTAATTTTATAATTTTCTCTGAGAACTAAAGTAATTTTTAACAGTACAGAATTATTAAAATTGTTTCTGCTTCTCCTTTCACCTGAGCCTGTTAAAATTCAGAGTGTTGCTTGTCTGTAAGACATCTTTTGACCATGTAAGTAGTTGTTTTCAGTAGATTGTAAATTATTATACTTGATCTTGCATCTAAATTGGAAATAGATGGTAACAGTTTCTGTTACATAAATCTGCAGAGAAGACTCAGGTAAATTAGGCAGGTTGAAAATAAAGACAAGCCTGGGACACAGAGTATGTGATTAATGCGGTGTTCTCATTCAAGAGTAAATCTTGCTTTCAGAAATGTGTACTGCTCGTAATTTAAATACAACTACAAATACACTTGGATAGCCATAATTATGTACTCCGATGAAGCTTGTATTTTAAACAGCAAGCAGCAGTGGTGTTCCTATCAGAGCTACTCTTAAACTGCGGTACGTGCTCATCCTGCCTCCTGACTCTCCTGGAAGCTTTGTTCCGGTTGACCTTTAGAAATTTCCAAAAGTTACAGTTTGCAATTCAGCAAATGCGGCAGAGGAACACACATGATTATTCATATCATTGTTTAAACAGTTACCAGATGTGTCTTGTTTTTCTTCTTTCTTTCCCATTGTTTTTAAAAAGTGGTGTTAATCTAAGACATTACTCCATTTACAGGGGTTTTCCACAGCTCCAAATTCCCCTTCGGTGCATTCTCGTTCCGATAGCCTGGGCCCATCACTGTCCCTTGGTAACATCTCGGGAATGACAGCAAACCCTGAAGTGAAGAAGCGCAGAGCACCTCCTCCTCCAGTTGTGGCACCTGCATGGCAGAACGTAGAGATGAGTGGACAAGAAAAGACAGTGGCACAGGTAACAGTGACACCACAGAATGGGCTTCTTTGCTTGATATGCTGGCTGCCATCAGTTCATTCATCAGCACTAAAGTCACTTGGAGGTATTTTGCAAGCCATTAACTGCAGGTCCTCAAAGCTTTTGATCTTGCAATATAAATTTATCAAAGCCAACAAGCAGAGACAAGGAAAGGAGTGATGCTGGACCTTGTACTGACAAACAAAGAGGGACTGGTTGAGGGCGTGAAGGTAGGAGGCACCCTTGGCTGTAGTGACCATGGGATGGTGGAGTTTAGAATTAAAGGCAGCAGTCACAGGACCCACAAGCAGGATTGCTACCCTGGACTTCAGAAAGGCCAACCTTGGACTTCTCAGGGAAATGCTTGGACAAGTCCCATGGGACAGGGCCCTGAGAAGGCAAGGGGGCCCAAGCAAGTTGGCTAATATTCAAACACCATTACCTCCAGGTTCAAGATCAGTGTATCCTGAAGAGCAGGAAATCTAGTAAGAGAGTTAGGAGACCTGTATGGTTGAGTGGGAGTTACTGGACAAACTTAAGCAGAAGAGAGATACACATAAAAAATGGAAAGAGGGACAGGCCACTTGGGAAGAATACAGGGAGTTTGTCAAAGGATGCAGGGATGCGACAAGGAAAGCTAAGGCCTCCCTTGAACTAAAGCTGGCGAGGGAGGTCAAGGACAGCAAGAAAAGCTTCAAGTATGTAGGAGACAAAAAGAAGTCTAGAGGTAATGTGGGCCTGCTGGCCTGGATGAAGTGGGTGCCCTGGTGACCAAGGACATAGAGAAAGTTACTGAATGCCACATTTGCCTCGGCCTTTACTTCTAAGGCCAGCTACCAGGAGTCCCAGGTCTCCAAGACCACAGAGGAATTCTGGAGGGAGGAAGTTTTTACCTCAGTT
>JANHGL010023243.1:50995-92276 GCA_024611195.1 Ceyx melanurus | reverse complement strand
TATGTTAAGGGTGAGTGTAGAGAGGATGGAGCCAGACTCTTCTCAGTGTCATCCAATGACAGGACAAGAGGCAATGGCTGCAAGTTGAAGCACAAGAGGTTTAGGGTCAACACAAGAAAAAACTTTCTCTCCGTGAGGGTGACAGAGCTCTGGAACAGGCTGCCCAGGGAGGTTGTGGTGTCTCCTTCTCTGGAGACATTCAAGACCTGCCTGGATGCATTCTTGTGTGACTTGTTCTAGGTGACCCTGGTCTGGCAGAGGGGTTGGACTAGATGATCTTTTAGATAGGGTTGGACTAGATGATCATTCTTGATACTGCCCCATGCTTTCTCCCATGCTAAGAATCTCTTGTCAGGCATTATGCTAAAAGAAGGAGTGTGAAGAAAAAGTAAGTAAGGCATAAAAGCTGGAAATTTGTATAGGGTGACTGGTTTCCCTTACTGGCCAGGACAGTTCTAAAAATGGGTGACAGTTCTAGAAACTAACAAGTCTTCAGTGTGCTGTTTTGCCCAGATAGTTGTTAGGCTCTTGCCTATATCCCTATTTCCAGTGCTGCTGTGGTTTATCAGATAATCTGGTCTGCTTTCTGAGCTCCACCTTTTAAAGCAGTGGTCTGTTTTTTCTTTTTAAAATGGTCACTGTTCCACCATAAGGTTATCAAAAATATATAGAAAGGGAGGGAAACATTTCTGAAGATCTAACCCGAAAAAGAATAAGAGTTAACGGAAAAGGAAATTGTTTTTATACTGACACTCTGGTATGTATATTACTAAACATGGGCAAATAGATTAAGACTTCTGTTTCCATCATCAACATAAAATTATTACATTCTTAATGTAAAATGTAAAAGTCAGAGTGTAAAGCTACATATGGATGCTAAATAAGAATGCAAAGGACCAATATCTTCATCGCTGTATAATGTGGACTGACTGTACTTATGGCTTTTCACCTCTACAGCAAACTGATCTTTGGGAAGTGAACTGTATTAGTACAAAAGGGAGCCAGGAGGGACTCTCTGAGTTCAGTATAGTGGAGGAGATGTCTAGTGCTCAGTTTCACTCCCTAACACTCTTTATCTGCATTAAAACATACATTAAATGCCGTCTCCAATGAAGCACTGTGCAAGCAAAGTTGGTGCATTCTCTTGGTAAAGGATTGTGGAATAACGTTTTCCCATTCTTAGGATGTCTATAATTAGCAGTGTTCCATCTTTCAAAATTGGAATAGGTGCCTTTGAAATAGAGCTCATTTATAGACACAGCTAAAGAGAAGCAGCATTTTCGTGCAACACCTAGTGCACTTGCTTGTTTAAAACTTCCTTGTGAAATTCCTACAGTAAGTATTTTTATGAATTTTCTTGTGCTCCCCCGGAGTTAAACATTTAATGTGTTTAAGATAAATAGATCTTTTTATACAAAAACACTATGACATTAAAACTCTTCAAGTTTATACAGGTATGGTAATCACAGACTATATTGTTGTGCCATTCTCTTAGGTTTATCTCCTACAGTGTGACACTAAGATTTTAAATTGCACAAAACCACTGAAAATGTAAGCTCTCTTTAAACATGTTAACATATCTATTTTCAGCAATTGTTGCAAATAGATTAAATCCCTGGCTTTCTGAAGCTTTTAGGAGAAACTTTTTTTTTTTATCACAAGTAACATACAGTACAGTTTCAACTTCAAATTCCCTTAGACTAAAGGAAAAGCTGTTTTGAGGAAGGGAAACAACTGTTGCATCAGAGGATTTTCCACATTGAAGTTTTTCTGCATTAGAAATGTTTTTTGTAGCTGACAGACCAGTGAAGAGCATAGTAGATATGAGCACAGTTGCTAGAGTCTGTTGGGTAAAGGACATCTTTCTGAAAAGAACTGCATAGGTTAAAATATTATACTGTTACAGTGTGGTCTTGAAGCTCCCAGCCTGAAAGTTGCTTGCAGACTGCCCTGTAATTTGAACAAGAATGTGTGGAGTACAGTTGAAAGGAAGAAAAAGATTCATAAAGTAATCAAAAACTGAGGGAAGAGATTAATTATTCAATATTATGTGGCAAGTTAGCAACAGAAATACTGTTTATAAGAAAACACAAACAGTCCTATTTTATCTACGTGCAGACTATCCAGTTTGCTGTGAAAATAGAGTAAAAAATCTCAGGGTGCAAGTTTATTTCTTTAGTTTATGGGAAAGAATTAGCACTGATCTTTTTTTTTTTTTTTTTAGGAAAGGACGTCAATTCCTTATTAATGGACTTCCTTCCATAAAAAGATAAGATGTTTGTTTAGAAAACTTTATTTATGTGCAACTGTTACTAACAGGAAGATCCTGCAAAAGGGGAACATGTTTATTTCCAGTGAAGCTAGTGCATTAATAGAAAATGGAAAAGGTGGCATTCTGAACTTTCAGAAGATATTAAATTTTTTAACTAAATGGTTTCATAACTTTAGGTTCCATAAAGTTGTGTAGGAAAACAAATACTGTAGCCTCTATGAATAGCTGTATTTTGACTTTGAAGCCCAATAAGCCCATTATTTTTAATCAATTAATAAGTTCCAGGGCATTCATTTTTCTTTCCAGCACAGATTATTATTTAGGAACATATATATAATCTCCCTGCCTAGTGGCTGCAATCAGAAATTTCCATGTGTATAAAGACCAGGGTGTTTTAATGTATGCCTTAGATTCAGATTTTCTCCTCTCACTTTACTGGATAGCTGGAGTACTGCAATATATTTTTGCCATATTGCAGCTTTTATTTCTGGGGGCTTACAATCACTTACTTCCTTGAGGGTAATGTCCCTGCAGTAACTTTAATTACTTTTTTTGTGAAGTATCACTAGTTTTCCATGTTTATGTAAAGGCAGAAGCCCCTCTGTAACTGTTTTAAATCTCTTCTAGAAAATATTCATTTTGTTCACAGCAGAACTGAGCAATGTTTCAGAGTGTTCTGAACATGCACTAAATAGTTTTCAAAGGAAAGCAGAATCAGAGAAAGGAATCTACAATTTCTTCCCTGGAGACTTCCCCGTTGTTTTTTCTTGAACATCTTCAAAGTGATGCTATTTAGAATAATGAGAAGTCACTTTAAAAAAAATATTCTTCTGGATATTAAGGTATACTGTATGCTTTAGAATATTCTTCTGGATATTAAGGTATGCTGTATGCTTTAGAAGAAAGGAGGTCCTCTCCTTTCTAAAGTTATAACATGGAGCCCACACCATCTAGAGAGTAGAGCAGAACTGTAGGGGGTGAGAAAGAAAACCTGTATGGGTTTGCCGTTGTAGATACAGCACACAGAGAAGTGCCACAAGTGAATTATGAGAGAATTAAAACACATCTCCTCAGAGGTTTATTCAGTGGCCTCTCTTTGAAAGAAAAATAAATGTATTTGGGTCATTCGTTGGAAGAATCGTTGAGTTTTGAAGATCAAGCATATTGTACATTGGCAAATGAGTTTATGGGAGCGATTACTTTTTTTTTTTTTTGCATGTATGAGAAAATACAGAAATTTAAGTGAGGGAGGATGATAAAGAAGGCCTTAGGGACTTTTTGTAAGAACCTTTTCTGTGAAATTGAGTGGTTTATTCAGAACAGAATGATGAGGCTTTTTGGAGGCAACATCAAAATAGAAGAGGGCTCTTCAGAGCATTCATCTGTATAATAGTTCTGTCAACTCCAGAAGCCAGAAATGCAACCTGTAGACTGTTATAAAAGATCTGTGTGCTATTTCAGCTGCTGCAATTTTTAGAACAAGAACACTTTCATATAATACATAGATGTAACAGGAGGCATCTGGGATTTCTTACTAGCCAGTGAAATTCCTTCTCTATTAAGAAGAAAAGGGCAGTGAACAAATGCAATATTCTAACATTTGTTTCATATATTTTATTCTTGTCATATGGCAAGACAGCGGTTTTAAATTAAAATGGTATCATTGCTTTTAGTGCAAGTGAGGAAATGGTCTCACACTTTCAGAAGGCTCCATTATAAACTGACACAGGTTTATTTCCATGGGCATATAGTTGCTTGGAAGTTGCTGTAAACAAATGGATGCATGTGACATACTGTGGGTTTTGCTCTGCTTCTTCCGTTCTTCTCCATTTAAATCTCAAACTTGAGTTCCTGAGTACAGTTGTTGACCCTTTTCTTGGTTAGACCTTTAGAACAGACAACTTGTTCCCAGTGTTTTATCAAGGCTAGTATTTTCTCACCAAGAGTACCTCATTCATTGAAGAGGCTTACTCACATGAATAAAAACTAATATTGCAGCCAAAGAGTCATTCAGATCATTACTGGCAAGTTTCTTTCTCCCTGCTTCTGGTTTATTTTTGACCAATCTTATGCCTAAGTGAGAAGCTCAGCTTTAAGAGAATCATTTTATTATGAACAAATATGAACATGACTTTCCTGTCTTTACTGGAGAAAATAAGATGATCACACTAAAAATTTTCCAAATTTCTCATTTATATAGAGAAGATACTTTCAGTATTTGCTGTGTCTTATTAAGTGGAAGGAAATTATAAATGTGGAAATATTTTTGCCATCTTAGTTGATGATTCTGCATGAAGTTTTTCTTCTTTGTTTTTTTTTTCTCTTCAAGTATTTCTGTACTCCTGTTGGAGACATCAGCCTCCTGTGACCTATGTTCCCCCCCAATTCCAGTGCATATTGCACTTGAAAGAGTTCTGCTGGTGTTTGTTGATAGGATGCTGTGGATCTGGCAGAACACTGGGTTAGGCATGCTCTATATTGCCATTTAGCAGTATTTTCATTCCATTGATAGTGATTCCTTTCTAACAGCAGAATTTGTGTTAGCAGTACTAGTCACTGTCATTTTATACCTAAACCAATATAAATAGAATATAATTTTCAACTCCAGTGGTTGAAAGCTTAGGTCCCCTCTGACTGATTGTTTTAAGAGTGTGACGAAAGGAAGAACAACTCTGTGAAATGTCCTGCTGAAAGCTATTGATTTTGTGCCCATCTGCAGGCAACCCCAAAATACTTTAAATGACATTGGAAATAAGCACAGAATGTAGTGAAAACATACCTGGAATTCATTCTGCCAGCAAGAACCACAGAATAATGTTCAAGTAGTGAAAATTAAGGAACAGACAGTGAAGGAAATGTATTAATTAACTTCCTAAATTTGTTCAAAGGGTTTTTAAACCCAAATTTCCAGAATCAGTCTGAATTTGCAGTTCTGAAATTTCCCATGTCTATGAGTGTATGCCGCAGGCATGGACTTGGAAGCTGCTTGGAAATGTGAGTCATTATCTTCCTTAGAAATAAAATGTATTTTAAAACAGTGGCCAAGATATTTAGAACTGGTTAGCTCAGCTGTGTAATTAGGAAGCTGAGTTTGTATCTTGTTTTCCAAACTTTAAAGATGTCAGAAGCTACGTCTGGTTGCTCAGCAACTCGGTATCTGGCCACTGTGATTTTAGTATTTTTAATATTTTTCACTATGGCACCTTCTGTTGCAAAGGGAGTGTAAATTGAGATTGTTAATATAAAAATCTGAGCAAAGCTAGCATTTCTTCTGCTAGTGTCCTATCACCACAGTTGGGTTTTTTTCAGATCCCTTTCTTGCAAGTTTGCACAAAATTACTACCGGTCTTCTACCTTATTTCTTCCTAATCTATTGACATAGATTTGTGGTTAGCTGATTGCATGGATAATCTTGATTGGTATGAAATCACACTGCTACTGCTGCTCTCCTCGTGTTTTCAAAATGACATCTTTCCCTGTGCCTGCTAATTAAGCCCTAAAGCAATGAATACAGATCCTTTAGAACAGTGTACAGCTGTGTCAGTAAGGGTGCCATTGGTAGTACTCTGAGTTAAAGTTTCTTGAGGCACCTTTGTCCCTGGGCATTTTGGCTAAATCTGGTATTTCCAGTAATAATAGTCCTGCAGCTGGCTTTCCTCCTGAGAAATATCAAAGTGCTTAGAAAGAACCTGTGCTTGTGTGGATGACTGTCTTTTTTTCCTCACAAATTTTCTTGGACTATCAGAAGCATAATTTTATGAGAGGCATGATACCAGAAAGTACCAATTGTAGAGAAGTTGAGGGACAGAAATACCATAACTGGATGAGAATATCTACCATGGTTACCTACAGAACTGAGGTTTATCATAGGCAGGTGTCTAAAACCCACTTGATTAACATCTGCTGTGATCACCTCTGTAAGTATTATATTCTCACTGTCTTACTTTCTTCTACCTCATCCTCCATATATTTGCATTATTTTGAAAACTCATCTCTGATCAGAGTCCTGTGGCCTGAGAGGAAAAGTTTCAAATTGCTTTAGATTCACCTAGTTTTGTAGAAATTATTTTAGTCATGCTTGAGGGTGGGGTTGTTTTGTTTTCGTATTACAGTGGTTATGCTGTAGGTATTTTCTTCCCTATTACCTTATACTTTTTTCCTGTAGTTCTGTATGAGTTAAAAGATAAGCAGTTCATGGTGGAGACCATCTGACAGTTGTATTCTGTTTTAATATGGAGCCCAGAATTCAACAAAAGGGTGGATGAACTTAGATTGGTTATCTCTCTTTCATAGGTTACACCTAAGACAGAAATGTCTACTAGTAGTCAACGTGATATGAACTCATGGGGTTTTTTTATCGTCCTTCAGAGAGGAAGGGAGGTTTCTTTTGACTCAGAGTTCTTCTGGGTGAGGTCTTCTCAACCTTTCTCTTATGACACATTTCCTTTCTCCCTTAAGTGTTCTGTGAATGTATTTTTGTTTTGCCTTGCTTTTCTTTTTCTTTTTTCTTTTTTTTTTTTTTTTTTTCCTGTGGAGCATCCAGAAGCCTGCTTTGAGAATAACAGATACTTTTTTTCACATTCTGAGGAAGGATGCAATGAATCAGATTCTTCTGTAGGAAAAAGCTGGGCTTAAAAATGTGTCTTCTACAAAATATTGCATCTTCTAGGTCACTTCTCAAGTTTTTGTAGGTGCCCTAAGTATATGAAAGCAGGATTATTTCTAAATGAGGAGGGAGAACACGTGACTGACTCTAAAGCTTTTTTTAGATGTTGGTTAATTCAGTGACCTGATTTGCACACCTCTTTAGTTTGTTCTGGTTTGATTTTCTTTTTGTGCTTGAAGAATGCCTGAAATGTGAATGATGCACATTATTTGTAAAAGTTCTTTTGTCTTTGATTGTTAGCTGAAGATATCATGAGTGTTAACTATCGTCTTCTCCAGTTTTGATGGAAGAACTTGTTAGAATTCTAAGGCAGTGTGTGATACCTCTCAACAGCATTATTGTGATGAGGGCACGGATATTTCTTCTTTATTAAAGATGCTTGTTTTCCAGAATACTGCTCAGGTGCCCAAGTTATGTAAACCTTGAAGAAGAAACCTTTTCTTTTTAAAAAGTCATCAAATAGTCAAGAATCTGTGAGCTGTCCTTCCATGGATTAAGAATAAACCTAACACTAATTCCCAAAGTTCTTGAGACAATAGAGGGGTAGTGCTGATGCTAAGAAGCTGTTAAGTCATGCTGTCTTCCCGGATTTTGTATCAGAGTTCAAATATTAGGTTCTGTAGCTCACACTGTACTGCTGTATGAAGCTAGATTAAGAAGCAAGAGACTACTTACACAATGGGCATGAGGCAGTATTTGGTAAGGTCAGAGTAGCTCTGTCTGTCTCTTTGTGTTAATACAGATAGATAATAAATAGGGAAACCCATTAACAATGAATATTATATCTATTTCTCTGTATTTCACACCACATTAATGTAGCAATATCTTATTTGGTATGTACTATGTTGTAAATACTGCATTGTAATTATGAATCTTTCCATTAGGCTTTTAATATTTATCTGTCTTTGAGGCCTTTGTTCCAGTCATTCTGTCTGAAATTTTATTTAGAAACTTACTTATTCATTTATGTATTTCTATAGATATTGAGAGTTTACAAGTGTGAATGGTGGTTTTTTTTCCTTTGCTCTGAAAGGCATATAAAAGTAAATTATTTTGATGTAAACCCTTACTCTTTGGCCAGAGAATTTCCTACTGTTCTCCTAGAATGGTAAAGCAGTTTAACTTTGCTTTACATTTTTCACGGGTTAAGGTTGCCCACATAGTCTTGTAAAGAGCATTGTCCAGTAACACAGATAAGCAATGCATTTTAGTTTCTCTGTTGAAGGAGTGTGCTCTCATTCCTTTGTCTAAGCAGCATTTGTGCACAGAATTCTGAAGATGATGCACAACAGAGTGTGGTGCTATCTGAAATGGGAGATTGTATAAAATAACTATACTAAGTCTCTTTCTACTGTGTTAGGCAAAGAAACAGCTTAATTAGTACTGAATAGTATTGCTAAATGCTACAGGTGCCACATTTTGAGTATTCATAAAGAAATTAAGAGAAAAAAGATGGAAGTAGATTTGGTGTTTGAAAGAATGGGGGACATCAAGAAAACTATAAGCCTGTTAATGTAGCTTATGTATTGGAAAAATTACTAGAAACATAATAATTAACTAGTTGGCATCTCTGTGAAGATAATAAATAGGGTAAATGTAGCTTTAGTAAAGCAGGTACCCTGCCTTAGAGCTCAGTTAGAGCAGTCTTGATGCGTTCATCAAACAGATGGTTGTGTGTGATCCGGTTGATCTAGTCTTTCTGGGTTTCCAGAGTTTCCACCAGGTTCCCAGGGTTTTCCTAAGGAAACCGTTTCCACTCCATAAGCAGGAAGGTCATCTCATTCTTAAATACCTGACAGCAAAGAAAAAAAGAGAAATTTCAGGTTGAGAGTCAATGATCTGCTCATCTAGTGGTGGAATGTTGTGACAGCTTTGAAGTTATTTGAGGAGCCCTGTCCATCATATTAAGAAATGACCTGGAAGAGAACAGTGAAGTGATGAATCTTGTTGCTGGTACTTCAGTTAACAAGGTAGTAAGGACAAAGGTTGACTGAAAACTGCTGAAAGACCTTACTCACCTAGAGTGCTGTGTCCAGATCTGGAGTCTTTAGTACAATAAGGACATGAACCTGTTTGAGTAGGTCCAGAGGAGGGCCACAAAAATGGTCAGAGGGCTGGAACACCTCTTCTGTGAAGGAGGGCTGAGAGAGTTGGGGTTGTTCAGCCTGAAGAAGAGACTTATTGTGGCCTTTCAGTATTTTAAAGGGAGCCTGTAAGAAATATGAGGACAGAGTATTTTTACAGGGCCTGGTGTGATAGGAGAAAGGGTGATGGTTCTAAACTAAAAGGAGGAAGTTTTAGACCAGATATAAGGAAGACTTTTTTTTTTTACAATGAAGGTAGCGAAACACTGGCCCAGGTTGCCCAGAGAGGTGGTAGAAGGCACATCTCTGGAAACATTCAAAGTAAGATTGGATGGGGCTTTGAGCACCCTGATTTAGTTAACATGTCCATGCTCACTTCAGAGGGTTTCGACTAGATGATCTTTAAAAGTCCTTTCCAGCCCAAACAATTCCGTGTTTGAGTGGTGGCAGCACTCAAGTGGTGGCAGAAGTGATATACACAAGAAAAGCCCAGTTTGAATTCTCCCTAATACCTTGTAAAATACGGGTCTCTTAGTTGGCAGTAGCCAGTTAGGAAGATCTTAGGATCATAAGACATACTTCTTCAATAAAGCTCAAAAGTCAACATTAATCAAAAGAAAATAAGATGCAGAACATTTTCAGAGAGGAAATGAGAGTAAAAAGATAATTACACCAGTGTATTAAAAACTTAATTTATGCCATCTTAAATAGTACAACAGTGCTGTCCTTGTTTCAGAAGGGTATTACAGAATGGGAAGTTATTCATGGGAGGGCATCAAGGGTGATCAAAGGTATGGAGTAGCTTAATACAGAGACATTTTGTACAACTTGAGTAAGCCATGAGTCTTCATCTTGAAAAAGCAGCATCAAGGCTGTGGAGAGAGATTTGACTGTCAAAAGCCTTTAGAAGAGCATTTGTAGGAATAAGCTGATAGGAAACAGGCAAACCATGCAAAACCAAAGACTGATTGCTCATGCAAGCAGTAGATACGTGGAACTACATCAACAAGTGTTGATGTGGGTGCTAAAAGTTCACATGGGCTAGAGACTGATCAAATGCTGCGAGGATGACAGGTCCGTTGAAAATTTTTAAATATAAACTACCCCAGGAAGTCCCTGCCACAATCTGCTACAGAAGCCTGAGCAGAACCCTTGATCTAACCCAGGTCAGCTATTTTTGGAGAATACTGAAGAGATTTGTACCTACATATTTGTCTCATGTGATCTGATACTACTCCAGCAAAGTCATTGGCGGCATTCTTAGTGACTTCACTGGGACTTCTTATCACTGGTTATTTCATAACCAGGCAACACATCTCATTATAAACAGAAACAGCTGTCTCTGGTGGCTGTTCCCAATCATTGCTCTCTGGTTTGTGCTCCTAAGTGCAAAACTTTGCACTTGCAGAATGAGGCCGTATGTTTTGCCCATAAATCAAATGAGCAGTAAGAACTTTACAGCATGAACCCTAAAGCAAGTTGCCTAGTGTATGTGTTACAACTTAGTGCTGTAGCTGCAGTATCAAATTGCCCTACAGGACTCTTAGGGTCATAATTGCAGCCCTCCTGGTCTACATCTCAATATATTGAGGTGCAGCTCTACAGCTCAAATTACAGGTAGCTGGGAGCAGTACATGTGATGTCCAGTGCATTCTACTGGACATGTGCCTTTCACTGACAAAATAAAAAGCATCATGAAAGACTTGATACCATTGCATTTGAAATCAGATCAGATCCAGGTGTATGCAAATAGTGTCTAGATTGTAAGTCCTCTGAGGAGGGAACTGTTGGAAAACTGCCTTGTGCAGTGGTGTAGCTATTGTTCTGCTTGGCAAATCATGGAATCACAGAATGGTTTGTGTTGGAAGGGACCTTTAAAAGTCATCTAGTCCAACACCCCTTTCAACCACTAGACCATGTTGCTCAAAGCCTTGTGAAACCCAGTCCTGAACAATTCCAGAAAGGGGGCATCCACAGCTTCTCTGGGCAGCCCATTCCAGTATCACACCACCCTCACAGTAAATTAAAATTTCTTTCTAATATCTAACCTAAATATACCCTTTGTCAGTTTGAAACCATTAACCCTTGTCAGTACACTCCCTTGTAGAGTCACTCCTCATCTTTCCTATAGGTCCCCTTTAAGTACTGAAAGGCTATTATAGGGTCTTCTCAGAGCCTTCTCCAGCCTGAGCAATCCCAATTCTGTCAGCCTGTCGTCAATAGGGAAATGCTCCAGCCCCCCTGATCCTCTTCATGGCGCTCCTCTGGAGCAATAGCCAATTTTTTCTTATGCTGAGAGCCCCAGAACTGAATGCAGTACTCCAGGTGGGGTCTTACAAGAGTGGAGTAAAGGGGCAGAATCAACTCCTTTGACCTGCTGGCCATACATACTTTGATACAGCCCAGGCTATAGTTGGCTTTCTGGGCTGCAAAAGCACATTGCTAGGTTCTCTTGAGCTTCTCATTAAACAGCATACCAAAGTCCTTCTCTGCAGGGCTGCCCTCAATCCACTCATTGCCCAGCCTGTATTTATGCTTGGAATTACTTTGACCCATGTACAGGACCTTGCACTTGGCATTGTTTCACTTCATGAGATCTCTCCAGCCTGTCAAGGTCCCTCTGGATGGCATCCCTTCCCTCCAGTATGTTGGCTGCACCACGCAGCTTGGTGTCACTGTGAAATTCGCTAAGGGTGCACTCACTCCCACTGACCATGTCACTGACAGAGATGTTAAACAGCAGTGGTCCCAACACTGACCCCGGAGGAACAACATTCATTACTGGCCTCCATTTTAACATTGAGCTGTTGACCACAGCCACAACTCTTTGAGTCTGACCATCCATCCAATTCCTTGTCCACCAAGTGGTCCCTCTGTGACATGTTTGTCCAATTTAGAGACAAGTATGTTGTGAGGGGCTGTCAAATGCTTTGTACAAGTCCAGGTAGATTATGTCAGTTGCTCTTCCTATATCCCACTCTGCAGTGTGAATATTTGATTTGGCTGAACAAGTTCACTCCAGCTTGGATAAGTGATGCAGGCCGAAACTGAGAGGAAAGCATGATGATGGCTGAAGTCTTACCTTGCTGTCATGGAAAGTATCAGATTTAGGAAGGTTCAAAAAAAAGTTTCTAAAGGGAGCAATTTCTACTTCTTTTTATGAGAAAAACATGTTTAAAAATTATTTCTGAAATATTCACACATCATCAAACACATTATTTCTTAGTTGTTTCTTAGTTTTATTAGTTACCAAAGCCTACAGCTGGATGATATATGTATGTCACTGTAGTGACTACATTCTCAATATCTCCTTCTCTGTACATCTAAAGAAATACCATAGTTTCAGTCCAAATTGCCATCCATCCTCTTCGAGCTCCTAATTCTCAACTTTACTGCATATTTATTTACTAGGATCATGTGTCCCATTTTATAAACAAAGTATCAGAAAGCATTTTAATATCTTTAGGTGATCAACTTGTTTTCCAGGAACATCCTCCTTTTTAAAAATAAAAATAAAATTAATATATGCATTTTTCCAAATCTTTTGTCCCATAATTTTAAGAAGAGTATGGTGTCCCAGTGTGATGAATTAATTAAAAGGAATCTTGGCTTTCTCAGTCACAAAGTGATTAAGTGCAGTTGATTTTTTTTTTTCCCTGTAGTTTGGCCAGTATGAATGGGGATGTTAGTTCAGATGTTAGGTTTTGATGTTGGCTGGTAGGTGCAGCTGCTCAGACGTGCACAGGGAAGTAAGGCTGTTTTACACTGTACCTTGGAGAATTTATCTGTCTTTACTCAGATGAAGTTCTTGTGGTCAGTTAATAGGTTGTGCAGTAGAAGAACTTAAAATTTTAAACTCTGCTTTAAAATGATGTTTTGGGATTTTTTTTTTTTTAAAGGAGAATACTGCTTCTTAAGTTAGGGGAAAAAAACTGCTACTTTGTAAGAGGAGTCTATGGTGTGGCTTTACTGCATTTTTAGAAATAAGATTTTTTTGCAGCTTTTTCCAGGAAACAGCAATGTCAGTTCAGAAGTTACTTAAATTGCTTACATGCTTCAAGTGAACACTGGAGTGTGTGAAGTGCTGAATGTGTCACACTTGCACTTGGGTAGGTTGTTACTGTAGAGGGATTAGAGAATGGAATTGAAAAATTTTGTAAGATTCCTCTGTGGTCTGCTTTCCTGTTGTACTCTGCAAAGTAGTCCAGTCCTGGGCTCTAACCTGTGTAGGTACAACTTCAGAATTGACATCAGAGTGACCTAATGATTCTTAATATTTGTACAAGAACCCAAGCAAGATGAGGTTGTGGAGTCTTTATTTTACTATTTCACGTATGACACTTAATAATGCAAGAATACAAGTTTTGTTTGAGGAGGGCTTCTGATTTTAGATGGCAGTTAATAAAATACATCACTTTTTTTTTTTTTTCAAGAAAACATATGTCTTGAGTACTTGAATTACTTGCAAAATAAAATCTTGGAATAGTCCTTTTGCCACCATCAGTAGTGTTCTCGATCTTTTGCAATAATCCAGTTGCTTCTGGCTGTAAGTTCATGGATCACCTGCCAACTATTTCTGAACAGACTATACTACCTGCCTTGGGAATAATACCACAACTTACCATCTGGTGAGATCATGATAGTATCACTTGACCTCCACATGTGGTCTCTTGTCAAGCACTTCATTGAAAACTGGCAAGACATCAGGGCCTGAACATACTGTTCTATGCAGCCCTGAATTTTGGCAGGGTTGCAACATTTAGTAAGTAAACTTCATCTGGCTTACAAGTCACAGACAAATAGGACAGGCTGATGTCATCATAAGCTTTAGCTCTCATTAAAGAGAAAGTATGTTTCAAGTAATTATTAGGCTTTGTTGGGCAAGGTATTTAGGGGAAGTTAATAGACAAGGATGATTTTAAGCAGCAAGACTTCTGACGAGCTGGCATTCAGTAAGCAATGAAAAGTGACCATAATACTGTGCTTAATTTAGAAACTGGGTTTGTATTGCTTTTTGGATTGCTTTTTGGATTTTGCTTGTAATTCCACCTTCCTTAGATCCTAAATTAAAGAGGTAAAAATTACAGAATAGAAAAATTAAGTAAATACTTGCTGTGTAAATCAGGTTTAATTTAATGGCTTAATAGCATTGCATTCTCATAATTATTTAGACAAATAAGAAAGCAAGGAAAAACATCGTAAGTATAATCTAGTAAAAACTGTTCTCTGCTACCTTTAGCTATTTTTTGAGTTATACTGATGGTAATATCCCAAAAATAATGAAAGTGGGGAGACGTGAATGCAAATCCAGCTCCTCTAACTGCATACCACTTCAGTTTTTCACCTCTTCAGAGATGCAGATGATGCTGGTCACTGGGACAAATGGACACCTCATTTTTTTTTTTTCAGTGTGCTCTTAATTAGAAAATCATAGCTCCACAGACAAGCCTTGAGTCCTGCTCTGCTCTGTGTTGCTGACACTTTCAGGTGTGGATAGTTAGTGGAGTGCCATGGTGTGTTTCTCTTAAGAAATCTTTACAGCAAAGTCTGTTTGCAATTTTGGATTATAAAAATCTCATACTTGCGGGGGTAGCTTGATGTAGAGCCATGTTATGCTGCAGTCCCTAGTAATACATCTTACTGACACTATGATACAACTTTGCTATTCCCTTCTCTGCTTTGTTTCTGAAGATTGTGGAACTAGGAGCTTGTGGCTGCCCTTCCTAAGTTCTGGAAGAAACTAGACTTGTGTGGAAATCTGCAGGGGGCAGTCAGAAGGGATAGCATGGCCTAGGTGGTATTTAAAGGTCTCTTCTAACCCAAACTGTTCTATGAAATTGGAAACTATTACTTATCACCCAAACTAGATTTCCCAGGCATTCTGTATGCCTGCAGATGGAGATGGCTGCACACTGGAAATAAATCAGGTATGCTTTTCTCTAAGTTAAGAAGACCTCTGAGGTGATTGGCTAGAACTTAGTGCTCAGTACCAGAAATGCAACTTGGCTGTCTATACAGAAGAAAATGTTAAGTGTAGAGGAAAACGTTAAGTTTCAGTGAGGTGTATCACTTAATGGCAGTGGAAAGAGCATGGTTCTCCTTGTTCCTGGTCAAACATTTGCATGATTGCCTTCCACTTTCTAGCCCTAACAGATTTGAGGCTGCAGCTCATCCTTTTGTCTGAAAATTTAAATTTTGCAGATCTTCACTTAGCTCTTAACATCTGCGATTTTTAAGGACAGACAAGCAAACAAAGCAAACGACCAGCCTGTAATCCAGGATGTGAAACTGAGGAAGAAAAGCGGATGTATAAAATCCTCAGGTCAGCACCTTTCCCAAAGGCAGTGACTCAAGATAACATTGACCACGTCAAATTCATTGGCAAAGTTGTCAGAAAAAATATGAGCTGCAGTCCTACTATTTATTTTAAACTTATTAAGTACTTTTGGTTTATTAACTCTGTTGCTGTAACTAAAAAAAAAAGTACAAACAAGAAATGAAGATTTTAAGGTGGGTTTTGCTTTTTTTTTTTGTCTAGCTTTTCTAGAGGAGAAATTGATCTTAGTAGCAAATAAGTTTGTGGTGTTTTTAAAATGTTATTTTAAGTATTTTAGGTTTTCTTGTTGTTTTTTCTTCCCTAAATGAAGACATCATAAATGAGGAGGATTACATTGTATTTGGAGAAACAGAGGAAGTTCAATTCTTTGCCAAAGCAAACATCCGCAGACTTGTGTAGTCTACATGTATCAATGCATGTGAAAATATTTGGTGTTGTCGAGTGACTTCCTTGAGTGGAAATAATATTGCAGCTAGTAATGAGATTTTGCAAAAGAAGGAAATCACAGCTATCTTAGTAATTTAACATCTCAAATTTGTTTATGGATAGTTTCCTGTCTGACACATTTAACTGAACAAGTTAAAGTGTTTAAAGAAGATTAGAGTGACATTAATTTTTACCTACCCTTGACCATGACATTTCACAAAGGCTGTGTTAAAAAAAAAAAAACAAATGTAAAAATGAGCTTGCCCCTTCACCTTGAGGTGACTTTCTTGTGTCAACTGATTTAGTTTTCTGTCACCAATCACCTGATATTCCAGGATATCCTTAGCCTTTGTCTCCTTCATTTTATGAATAAAACAGGACAAGAGCATAGCATTTCTGTAAAATCCAGTAATGCTAAGCTTCTTGTCTGTTAGTAAGACTGAGATGCTTTTGCAGTCACAGCTTGATTTTTGGTAACAAATACTAATCCGCATTACAGAAGTCTAATACCAGAAGCATATAATGGGAAAATACATTGAAATTAAGACTTCGAAATTAGACTTTAAAATTAAGTGGCATAAAATTATACAATGTTTTGTGGTGTCTGATTAAAATATTAATGGTAAGGGTATTTGCAGAAGAGCAATGGTGTTTACTCTCTAGTTATAAGCCAAACTTCCCAGTTAATATAGTGACTGAACATATCCAGCAACAAAGCAGCTCAGATGCATAGACCGTGTATGGCTGGCTGGTGTGCAACCATCACGTGGGCCAAACACAGTACAAGGAAGCAGGGTCAGAGCTTCAAAGTCAAGAGGATACAGAGTGATATTTTCTCCTTCTTGAAGAGTTGATGTTACACTGTGGACTGGAACTCATACTGGTAGTAACTTGGGAATCTCCAATCTGTATTTATTTGTTCAATGTGAAAGTGACGTGTCTAGAGTGACATGGACTGTAGGGTCTAGTCAGTCCAAATGTCAGCCTTGTGATCTCAGCATGCATATCCATATTCCTTGCCTAAAAACGTCACTTTTAGGTTTATTATCACTCATCTTATTGTCAGATATCTTGACATCCAACACTGAAAAATCAAGATATACAGAACTAAAATGAGCAATCCAAAGAAATTGCTTTCTAATTTCTAAAGTGTAGTTATTTCTATACATTTTATCAAAAGTTTTTCAAATAAAATTCTCTTTAAAACCATTTCCATGTGGCAGATTTTTTAGTATCTCTGTGCATGTTGTTTTTGCAGTATGTTGTTGTATTGCATGGGATCCCAGTAAACATGTTAAATAACCCACACAGATCTATCCTGCAATGTGAGGACATAATTCTGGAAACATCAGGCTGCTGTCTTTGAATGCTGTTTGTAACATACCTGCAGATTACATATTCAGTTTTTAATCAAATGAAATGGGTTACCACCCAATAAGGAAACAAGGTAGAGAAGTTCTGTGCTGAATGGACAATTTAATGCAATGCAACTTACCATCATGAGCCTCATGCACTGCTCACATGCCCAGTTTCTTTGAGAGCTCCCTGAATTTTCCTTTGTCAGTGAAAAGCCTAATAATGTATGACCTGTCCGGGGAATATTAGACATATGAGTAAATGTTTAAGACACATTATTGTTCAGCTGGGACTTCTTGTGGTTTCTAGTGCTACACCTGTTGAAGCATCTGTTGCCCTGTGAAAATGCAGAATTGGCTGGATAGAATAGCTTTTGTATCATCAAGTTTAGTGGACAGATTTATGTCTCCATTCTGCAGCTGAAAGATAGATCTCCATGTTTTTCCTAGAACAGCTCCTCTTGGATCAAAATATTGTCTTCTCAACTGCTTTAAATTATCTACAAACTCATAGTATTTTTTTGTAACTCTTAAACCATAAATCTTACTTATATACCAGTCTACCACTTGTCTTTCATACAATGCTGTAAAGGATCAGTGTAGTTACAGTTACATCAGAATTTAAAACTGGTTCATAAAAACATGTCTTTTCTTGTAAAATGACTCTTAATTATATCAATATTTCTTTAAAATCTTTGTGAAGGGAGGAAGGTTGGGATGGTTTGGGGTGATACTGTTGTTTGTGCAGGTACAAGTTAACTCTGAATTTTTCTATGGAAACACTCTTGTAATTCAGTAGGCATACTGGCCCCACACAATATCATCACCAGCAGGTGTATCAGAGTCTCACTTGCTTAAATCAGAGTGTGTGTCTAGTCAGTGTTGGATGATGGAAACCAGTTTGTACTCAGGGCATGCCAGTGATTGAATCCATGTGGTCTTCTCCCAATCCTTTTTGTTTACTTCTAAAAATAATTTCTAATAATCACTTTTTTTTCCCCAAACATTGAGTTTTGTGTGCAAATCAGACAGAACTCACAATAATAAAAGATCCAAACATACAGTGTATAAAAAGGGGAAGGAAGCTAGACATAGTATATGAGCTTTCTTCATACAGTTCATATCATATGCTATTTTTATTTATTTATTTTTAATATATGCTAAACCACCAGTGGACATCCTTTAAATTCTGTCCTTATACCATAAATAACCCTATTGCTGATAGAAAATGGGTATCACCTGTGTATCTGGAATAGCTGTATAGAGCAGGAAGAAAATGGCTTTAAGGAGAATATTGTTAAATAGCAAACCTGGAAAATTGTTTGATTTTCAAGTTTCCATTTTTCCTTTTCTATGGCAATGTGATAGCAGTAAGTAAAGTAAAAGAGTAAAAGGAAAAAATCACACTGCAGTAATTACAGTAATTACTCTACTGTAATATATACTGTATATAACAAGGATGTACTATGTGCATTTTCCAAGATTGCTTTAAGCCCAGTCCCTTTTTCTGCACCATCTATGACAAGAGTGCATGGGCTGTCAATGGAACAGACTTGGGTATGTGTGGCTTGCTGAGTGTGCTGTTGTAGGGTCTCTGTCTTTAGAGACAGTATAGTGAGATTACCACCTTGGGCAAAGTAGCAATTGAGACAACTGAGATACGTAGTCAGTGTCATCAAATAGGTTGTGAATGTTGGTAGATCCTGGAGGAACAGAGAAGCACAAATGAATTATATAGTTTCTGGCTTATGAGCGGCTGTTTCAGGAGCAGTAAACTTTCGGTAAGTTTGTGCCTGGTTTAGTCTGTGAATAAAAGCAAGGTGGCAAGTACTTAGAGAAACATTTCTGTTGGAAAGATTAATGGGAAAGGTTGATTAGTACAATACCAGTGGCTGACCTCTAAGTAGAGGACTGGCAAGACAAAGGAGCGGAGCTCACACTGGAAATTGATCTGAGAACCTCCATGTCTTTGAACACTTGATGAATTTTTGGCGGTTGTAGCTTTTTTTTCCTTGGGCCCCCATTAATATTTTACATTAATTCATATTCAGTGCAACCCAGCCCAAAGAAAATACTGTACACATAAGGAAGGTCAGACTCAGCTAACACATCCACTCTTAAGAGTATCCACAGACCTTTTGTAAATAAGATGACCGTCAAATGCTACTGATGGAAAATTTCAAGCATTAGCCTTGTAGGATTCATTTCCAAACAATTTTGCCACATAACCTCCCCATGATGTTGTTGATATACTCTAAATAATTCTAAAATCTTATCTACAGCCCCCAAATTTTAATAAAGATGTTGAACTTTCACAGAAGTAAAACAGCATTCAGCACATTCCTTAGATATATTTTCTGCAATAGTAGAAATACTTTCCAAATAGGCATGTGAGCCATGACTTGAATTTAATGGAAAATTGTTTTCTACATCATATGTGGTCATATCAACATGGAATAGAAGTGACAGTGTATGACTTAGGTCCTTTTAACCCACTTTATTCATCTCTAGCTCTGTTGAAGGTATTCATTTTAATCAGAACTCTTATCAACATCTTTAAAAGTTGCACATTCATTGTATAACAGAAGCTGACCCAATAATTTCTTTTAGTTAAAAATGCTACTTAGGTGAAGCACAAGTGTTAATAGGAAATACTTTGTTATGCTCAGAGAGGGGCCTGTGACAAAGTTTGCATGGGAAATTACTTCAGATAATATTGTTAAGGCTTGATTTCCTTATAAAAGAAGCAGCCAGCCATAACAAATGTTCAGATTCTATTGTTTTGGTATATACAACTGCAAGAAAGAAACAGAATGTTCTTTACGTTGTTTTCCATTTATGTTTAGCCTTATAGGTTTACTAAAGATGGCTTTAAAGAACTATTTTAAACTGTTTTTATGACCTGTTCTTGAACTGGACAATTCTTATATACATTGTAGTGTGACTGGCTTCAAACAAACTTTTCATCTTCTTTGTGGTGTTTGTGAAGTATACTGCACTTAGCTGACCATATAGTAAAAGTATTTTTGTGTGTGTGTGTTTCACCAAACTTGTATTATTGTAGTTGTACACTACCTATTGCCTAGACTTTTCTTTAGCAATAGCATCGTGTTCATCCATACATCTGTCTAATGTTTTTCCTGTAGACTGTACTAAATAAGAATGCATAGAGGTGAAAAAGATAAGCTGGCTTCTAACAAAGATCCTTTCTTCTTAGTAAAGCAGTAGTAATCTGTGAGGAATTTGACTATACCAGACTGCATCCTTCACCCATCCACCACTTGGGGTAATCTTTATCATTTAAAGTGGAAACACACATTTTCTTACTTTCTGCCTTGATTCTGAAGATTTCCTAGACTTACGTTTGAAATCACCAATCCATCAATTTTTGTCCTCTAGTAAAAGGAACTTTCTGTCTGGAGAGACATAAGTGAATATGGAAGATGCTAAATGCCATTAAATAACCACAATAGTTGTAACTTGTGCTTCAGAAGTGTTGGTGAAGTTCAGATGTTGCCTATCTCCTGGATGATTCACATTCTCCATTGCTATGGAATTTTGGAGGCTTTGTAGTCAGCTCTAAGTCCTCACTTCAATAATTTTCTCTTTTTTTTTTTGTAAGATATCCTGAGAATCAAGATACAGTATTAAATGCCTACTTGACTTTAGTTATTTAAAATGCAGTGCAGAAGAATGTGAAAAGAAGCTTCAGCTTAGGGGAGTATCAGGAGGGACAGAGCAGCAAAGTCCTGCAAGTGAAGACTGAGGAGTGCCAACAGCATGCTGTGTGTGTGGGAAGCTCCTATTACCCTCTGCCTCTGCTAAGCCTGGTTCTATCTAGTGTTGTCAGTACCTCTCAAATAGAAAAATTAAACAGATTTTCCAACATATTTTGGGGTTGGGGTGGTTTTTTTGTTTGTTTTGTTGTTGTTGTTTTTCCTGAGAAAGGAAATGGAGCTAAGTTCCAGCAAGCTATGGAAAATATTCTGCAACCTAGTGAAACTCAAGTCACTTGTAATCTTTTTTTTTCTTCTTTTTTTTTTTTTTTTTTAATTTTTAAAAGCAGTGTAAACAGCAATGAATTCTTGGCTTGCCGACCAGCATGTTGCAATTACTGGAAGCCGAGGTGTTACAGATCTTCAAAAGTATGTCTGTGAAGTCCAGTAGACATAAATAGAGTACAGCATGACCTCATATCATGATGCAAGCAAACTTTCAATTCTCAGTCTTCTCTCAGAAGTCCTTAACAAGAATTTGGGAGGAAATTAACAAAATTTGTTCCCTACACTTACCAATTGGAGTATTTAACTGTAATTTATGGTCTGAAGAAACCAATAGAAAAACAAGATGATGCTATGTCTCAAACCTAACAACACATGCAGTGTCATATGTGTGTGGCTGTGTGTTGGGCTCTCCAGTTCCCTTTCACCAAAACCATCAAATGTCTACTGGACTGGTATTCCTGTGATAACACTCATCTGCAGTTCCTGTCCCTGTCCTTCTCTGAGTGCAATTATTACTATACCTCTTATGATCTGTCTTTTTAATCACAGAATGTTAGGGATTAGAAGGGACCTAGAAGATCATCTAGTCCAACCCCCCTGCCAGACTAAGTCACCCAGGAATGCATTCAAGCGGGTCTTAAGTGTCTCCAGAGAAGGAGACTCCACAACCTCCCTGGGCAGCCCGTTCCAGAGCTCTGGCACCCTCACTGCGAAAAAGTTTTTCCTTGTGTTTACCCTAAACCTCTTGTGCTCCAACTTGCACCCATTGCCTCTTGTCCTGTCATTGGATGACACTGAGAAGACTCTGTCTCCATCCTCCCTACACTCACTTTTAACATATTTATAGACATTGATGAGGTCCCCCCTCAGTCTCCTCTTCTCTGGGCTAAGGAGCCCCAGCTCTCTCAACCTCTCCTCGTAAGGGAGATGCTCCACTCCCCTAATCATCTTGGTGGCCCTGCGCTGGACTCTCTCCAGTAGTTCTCTGTCTTTCTTGAACTGGGGTGCCCAAAACTGGACATTGTCCTGTTGTCACTTAAATACTCATTATAAAAATACTGTGCTGAGAAATTACATCATATGACAACCTTTTTGTTGTTGTCGTTACTGACAATTTACAACATCAACAAAACATATCCTTTAATGTGCCTGTTTTTCAACTTTGCTAGGTTTCACAAGGAGCATCCCTAAATGATTTACAGAAAAAGAAGAGGCGTGCCCCTCTTCCACCAACTGCATCTGCTCCACCCACTCCTGCCATCCCAAATAGGACAGAAGAGAGGGAAGACAAGAGGAAGAGCACAATGGGTGAGAGGTGTTCTTTTCTCCTGTGTTATCCTGTGCATGTGCTTTCAGTGCTCACTTAGATTAATTCTGGTGTGCTGTGAGTTTGAAAACTTTTGTAACTTGGGGAAAAAAACACATTTCTCAGCAGAATGAAAGTCTGGAAATAAGTGGGTATATATTACCTCCTTTTTTAAGGACACCATTCAGAGTATCATAGGTTATTAAAAGGTAGATAACACTTATCATATAATTTGAATGTTTGCTACAAGCTGGGTGTCTCAAAGCTGTAGCTCTGGGCCTGTACTGCATCTTTAATCTGATTATGGTTTTGCTAGTAAATGGAAATACAGAAATAGTAAATGGAAATGTTAGTAAATGGAGATAGACCAGGCAATGGTGAATGCATCCGCAGCCATGCGGTTCTGCTGGAATTGAAGTACAGTCAAGCTGGCTCAGTATCTCCTCACATTGCTAAGGCCTTGAAGTCATTTTCTTTTCCTGTATTCCTCCAACACTTTTGACATAACTGACTATATTCAGTGAACTTTTTCCTTTGAATTTAGTCCTCTGTTTTATTATAAATCAATCTCTGCTGAGTCTTTAATCAGAAGAAAAGAATTGGTACTCTAAAAGGAGTGCTGTATATACAGCTGGAGATGACAAAAGAACCTGCTGCCTTCAGCTGTGTGTGACACCACATTTGCTGTCATCTTGGAAGACTGAAGAACATTCTCCCAAATCTCTGTTATCTGACTGCTATCTTATTCAGATCCGTGGGAGCTTTGCCCGAGTGAGGACCCCAAAATTATGCTTTTAGCAAACAAAGTGACTTTATGATGGGTAAGATATAATAACCCCACATATTGGAACTCATTTTTAAGAGAATCATTCCTGAAGTGCTGCAATGCACTCGGTGCACTTCAGTTTATGCCTTTGACCTCATGTTTCATAAAGTACCTAAGACATACAGATGTGACATACTGTTGTACATAATTGCTTACATTACAAATGCTTCACAGTTCAGAAAGGAGCCTCTTGGATTTGTTCCAACGTTTACTTTCAGTAAATGCTTCACATTTAATGCCTCAGCATTTACGTAGCAGCAGGAGTCCATTATCTTGTGACATGTATGACTCCATTGACATCTCTTATTTAACCCTCTAAGGGAAACATTATCACTGGGCCATATAACACAACAGTTTTCAGAAAATTGTTTTACTTCTGACAATTGCAGATGTCACACTTTGTCACCATGCTTTGCTCTACTGCTGGTCACTTATTGATGACATTTGGTGCTTTAACTTTTTGTATGTGTTCATTTTATTTTGTGTCAATGCTCAGAATGTTTCAGATTAAATAAGGCAGAGCAGAGCCACTTCTAGTCACTTCAGTGCTGTGTACATAAGTGCTAGCTGGCCAGACTCTGCTGATGTAGGATTCTGTAGTATCATTTACTTTAATGGAGCCTTATTATATTACACTGACAAAGAACTCGCCCCACAGTAGCCCTGTCTTCAGAGCTTTTCATTTTCTGCTGCTTTTTTGAATGAATGTGTTCATTAACAAGAAAAAATGTTACAGCAAGTGAAGGTTGGTAAAACAGTCTCTCTTTGGGGCCCTTGCAAGAAAATGATGAGAAAGCACAGATGGCTCTGAAAGCAAGAGAGAAAAGCTGTGAAAAAAAAGCAAGACTCTAGTGAGGGGGAAAATGTGCTGCAAGAAACAGACAGCCGCATGATGGAAAAAGGATTCAAGCTACCTGTATATCTCCCAGATTAGCCACATGAATCAAAGCAAAAGATCCTGTCAAAAATATTCTCAAACTGGCAAATTTTCTTCAGTGTTCAATACTGAATCACTTATTATGACCCTAACATTTTGTGCCCAGTCTTCTCAAAGCAGTGAAATAAGATCTGAACGTTTGCCGGCATTAAATTATGTCTTGAGGCTCTGAAAGCTAGTGACTCCTAAAAAGAAAATGGTTTAATCTTTTTCCTCCCTCTTGGTGCTGCTTCCCCCTCAGCAGCACAAGAGAGTGAGTTTAAGAGTATAGGAATTACCAGAATGGATCAGACCAGAAGTCCAGCTTGTGTCTACAGCAATGACCACAGCAGATACAAAAGTCAGGGTATGAGAGCAGAACAAGCAGGTAGTCACTGTCCCTTAGTGCACTTTGAGTCTCTAAAGGCATTCTAAATTGCAGTAGCTCTAGGTTTGTACACTACAAACTGGTAGCAGCTTTTTTAACATTGCAAATGGTTAATAGCATGCAGTACAACGGTGTATGTATTTATTTAGTTATTGCACCCCAGCCAAAGTTATGAGCATTTTCTTTGATAGCTTAAACCACTGTTTTGAAAAACTAAAAACAAAAAAACAAAACAAACCAACCCCAAAACCAACAACTTAATAATCTGCTTCTCTATGATGTCAAAATAATAAAAAACCTACTCAGAAAAACCTGTCACCTACTTCAAAATACTGACCTGAGGCATCTTCTTCTTTCTCTCAGAGTAAGGAATATAGTCACATAAAGTATCCTAGATATCAGCAAATTCAAGCAGTTTAGCACTTAAGATAAAAATAAAGCACATTTCACGTTTCCTACATAGCTTTGTTTTCTTTTTTTTTTTTTAATTAACCTGTTTTGTTTTGTTTTTCTCCTTCCCTTTTGTCTGTTAAAAGTGGTGCTTTTAACTATTAGTTGAGAAGTACATGTTTATACTGGGCTCAGTCCTGGTCCCATTGCTGTTGATTTAAGAGATACCTAGCTTTTCCGAAACCCTTAATTATTTTGGGGTAAATAAGACCAGAATTAAATCCAGTGAGACCTTAGATATGTGTAAGGGAAAGTCAGTGTGGGTTTAAAAAATAACAATAAAAAGAACGGTCATAATCTTGCAGTTAAGTAACTAGTCAATTGGTCCTCCTGTAGGTGATGGACGGCAGGTGCCACAAAAGCCTCCTAGAGGCACCACTCGTGGTCTACCCCAGTTAGTGATACCCCCACCCCCACCCTACCCTCCTCCTGACAGAGACATTGTGGATCCAACTGTCTGTCACAGAGAAGCAGATGTTGCAGCACCAACAGAGCTGGTACCTAAACGTATGTTCGAAAATATATGTATTTACACTTCCACTTCTTTGATGGTAACTCTCGGGGGTAGCTTTTCCAGACTTTCCTCTCTGCTCTCTAGACATACATGTCTGTTTTTTCCCTTTTTTTCCAGCCTGTTGTCTTTTTAAATGCCCAATGCAGTGTAACTAATTAATAACAACGTGAACAGAACATTTCTGTGGAGACAGTTTTGTGGTTACTTAGCCATTGTATGGAAACATTTAAAAATAACCTTAAAACCTTGTGACTTTGTGCAGCTGAAAGCAAAATTATGTTGTCTTATATTAATTACTGTTTGTTTTCCAGTACTAACATTTTTTTCTGTCTCTCGAGACAAGTTCTTTTGAGACTCAATAGGTCTGTCAGTCTAGGTTGAAAACTACAGGGTGTCTCCCTTAGGAAAACTAGACCATTTACAGGAGCTGGATATTGTTAAAGGCTTTCCTGACCTAATGGGTACATCTTCCTTGCCATCTCTGGATAGTCCCTTGTGTGCTTTTCCCTTGGGGCATAACAAGTTATCAGGCAAAGAAATACAGTATTTTCCACATCCTTGTGTATTTATGAAAAGTGTGTTTTCATGCTACTTTTTTTGTGCTTAGCTGTTGACTGTGTTCAAATCTTTGTACACAATCCAAGTCTTTGATCATGCATTATATTCCCCGTGGGCTTGCCCTGCACACCAGTGTAGATCCTGTAAAGGCAGTAAAGCTCTTCACATTATGGCATCTTAAGAACACACTTCAGTTGAAAGTTAAGAGAGTGTCTCCTAATGATGGGTTAGAGAACTATCTCCATTAGCTGCTAATTTGACAAAAGATATTTCTTCCAGGATGTTTTCTTTACCAAAATTATTCTGCTGGTAGCATTTAGTCTGGTACATTAATGTTGGTGTTTACTGTTGGATACTAGCTAGATTTAAAGCATTAATTTTAAAATTTGTGCTGAGGAAATACAGATTGACAAGTTCTGTTGGGAAGGAAGAAAGAAATTTTAAAAGATCCATACTAACATAAAACCTGAATCCCGTTGAGGATTAACCTTAATTAATTTTCACCTGCATATGCACATAAAACATACCATACTTCAATCCTTTTTTATTTTTGCTGGATACCATCAGCTTGCCTACAATGTTTTCTTTATTAAAAATCCATTGTGGCCTTCTTTGCATGAATACTTCTGCTTCATTTGAGTTTCTACCACTGTTATTTTGCAATGCTTTCCTGATCTACCTTGGTGATCAAATACCTTTTAATCAATGCAGCTCTGATATTATCAGCCTGATCATTTGCTCTTAAACAAACAAAATATCCCAGCCAAAAGGATTTGATGAAGCTTGTACATAGAAAAATAACATGAGCTTTTATTATCCTCGGTTTCCTGAGAACAAAAGAATAGTGCTTAGTGGATACTTAAAGCATCAGTGTTGGAGAGGGACAAGTTTATAGCTATCCTGTGCTCTACCTAGGTAAAGATACATGTATAGATTTACACAAGAGAAATGTGTATAGATGGACGCATGAGAGAAAGCAGCATGTATGACAGATGCTGATTTTATTGCATAATGCCCTTCTGAAAGGTGCTTAGATCCTGTAGTGATTGAGCAGTGTAAGCACAGAGTTTTGCAATGATGGGTTTTATTGCCTGAGAATGCCTTCAGCACTGCAAATAGGACTTAACAGTAGGTTCAAAGAAGTTTTCAATCTTCCTAACTCTCTAACCTTGGTAAATGTGTTTTCTCATACAACAAGGTGGGAAGGAGGATAAGATACTGGTGCAAGCTATGGAAGAATGGCATATTTGTTCTGAAATCACTCTCAAAACAGGTTTCTCTGCTGAGGATTGTGGTCTTCCTTTGCCGAGTGGGTGAATGTTGGCATGTGTTTTTCTTTCACAAGATGAAATTGCCATTCAGAAATCAAAATTCTGTGATCATGTGGAGTTTAAATTCTTGTTCCTTATGATCTGCTACTCTCTGTAGTACCTTGTTCCTTCCCAGCAAACACACAATTGTTCCATTGTGCTCTGGGAAACCCATGTTGTGCAAATTTCATTTCATAGAGGATGGTGGTAATAGTCTTTCATGGAGTTTTCCAAACTTACATGGAGTGTAAGTCATTAATGAATAGGGTTTTAAAAAGGTACTTTGGCTTTTCTAACTCTAATGGTAAGAATCTCTTCCACAACAAGAATACAATTATTCCTCATAGTTTTTGTTCTTTAATCACTTTATTGTTATATACATGAGAATATTCTCTTTAATCACTTTCTTCTCATATACATGAGCTTTCTTCTTAACTTTTGGTCTAGTAGGCCCTTAGCTGCATGTGTGCATGTCTAAAATGATCATGTTTATGGGGATCTTTTCTAATTTCTTAGCTTACTAATCAGATTGTTTATGACCTGTGATTCTAAGATTGACTGTGCTTTGGGAATGCAGAAGTGGAGATGTCACCTCTCTTGGTGTTTGGTTCTGTCGCACTGCTTGTGAAGTTTCTAACAAATGAGTTGATAGGTCTTTACTACTCACCTCAGGTAAAGAATGCACATGTTGAAAGATTGCTGCATCTAAATGATCAACTAAAACATGCTGCCTTGAAATGTTTTCAAATAGTTCATGAGAATAAATACAGCGTTCTGGGGTATCTCCATGATTAGCCCTTTTTTTTTGTTGTTTGTGATGAACAGTCATGAACAAATTAAAAACTGTTGAAAAAAAGAATAAAATATTCACCTTCTTGTAGAGTGAAATCCAGAAGTTAAATTCTTTGCTCTAACACAAGATAAAGTACTAGTGAACTCAAGATTTGCACTAGATAAGGTGCTTGACTTCTATGAAGTGAAGTAATGAATTTAATGTGTCTTTGTTTTTAACTGTACATCAAAATAATCATCACCTAACCAAAATATTTGAAAAGGTTGAAGAAGTGGATATAAGAATTTCCCTGTTATTTTGTGGGAGTGGCATGTATACTATTAGTTTGACAGGTCATAATCAGATTAGTTTTAAGGAACAAGGAGAACAGAAAGGAGCCTTGTACCAATATCTATTTTTTTGTCTTTATTATATCATTTGATACATTATCAGGTAATACAAGTCACTTGAGAAAATATGACATTTTCTTAAGGAACTTGATCATATTTCTTCAGTCACCTTATATATATTTTTTATTTTTTTTTCATTAGGGATAGTCTCTAAGGGTTGGACTTAGTTAACTTGAAGTGAAAATAGGTAGAAAAACTCACAGAGAAGAACCTACATTTTATTATATGTGGTTCTAAATTAATTGAGAACTGCAGGAATTTCCTACCTCTGCATAGGGAAATTTACTGACCTGTTATACATAGGGCACTGCCTCATTAGGCATCTGTCAAGTGATTCAGCCTTTTCTTTCTTAGAGATGATCTTTAATTCAAGAGAACTTGCAAATGTGACTTACGAGGCTTATAGTGCCATCTCTCCCCTTTTTCATCCAGCCTTATCTGAGGCTAAAAAATAAAATTTAATCTCCAACACCATCTATCTTGTACCTTCTGGAAAACTGAAATTTAGGCCAAGTAAAGCAGAATTCATAGACATGCTTCATATCAGTAGGTGTTGTGCTGTTGGGATTGAGTTAGTTTATATGTGAACCCAAAGAGCTAATAGTAGAGCATCTGTGGGATTCTAAATATTAATACGTGTGCCCACACACCTACATCTCCTTTGGGCAGCTAATTGTTTAACATTACTGAGCATGCTAGCCATTCTGTTGTCTGACCTACACAATATGTATAATTTTATCCTTCTACTCTTTTCCCCCAACAGTTTACTGTTGTGCATCATTTCCTTCATACACCAAACGCGTCTGACAGACCTTGCCTCTTCCTATGACCTTCATACCTCTGAACCTCCTGTTGCCTCTGCTACCCTGATTCTTCTGTTGCCTTCCTTCCTCCCATGCTGGAAAAGAACCCTTTTTTTTTTTCTGACAGAGATGTTTGCTTCTTTTCTTTTTGAACGTATACATTCTCTTTTAATTACTATTGATTGTTTTTGGCTGTGGTTCATACTCATTTGTGAGATGTATGCTCCAGAACTGAATGCTGTGTTATATAAATCTATATATTAGCCTCAGAAATATTATCCATACATTTGTCTGTTCTTTTTCAAAAGATTTTCTTTATTTTGAGCCATAGTTTAATTTCATTTGGTGTTCAAAGAGAGTGTTTTTGGGATGGGGTGTCTGATTTCAATACTGTCTAAAGGTATTATGAAAACTTCCTAAAACCATGCTTCTGTTTTTTTTTTCTGTTAGCCTAGGTATTATTAATTTACATTCTCTATTAGATTCTTATTTTTCCTTCGTTGCCTATGTTTTGTTCCTTTGGAACAAAACTAGAACTGGGCATGGGCTAGTCAAGTTGAAGTGCAAGATTCTTTATGTATCTTAGCTATCAATCTAGCTGCCTGGAAAAAAAAAAAGAAAAAAAAAATCTGTTGGATCTATAAGGGGCCTAAAAGAAATGCTAAGAATGAGTACCAAATGCACTGATTCATAGGCTTACTTCGGCTTTCATCCTGCTGGTTAGTGTGAGTAATTTTGTCTCGATGCTGGAGACATCCCATGGAAGTCGATGTGTGTGTTCTATTTTTGTAACAAAAGAAGCAAACGCTGTTTGCTCAAGATAAATCTCTTTCCACAAGTCTCCTTTTTACAGTTGTAATAGGAATAGTCAGTGAGTCATAATTAAAATATCAGCTATAGGATTGTACTTACCAATAACTTCTTTGCACTGAAGAAAGTACTGCATGTGAATGTCCCATAAGACATGTATTTTTAATAATTCTGAACTATAAACATTGGTTTTATGAGTTGCAGTGCTGCACACACCCAGAATTACTCTGACCTCACATGTACTGTGATTTAAGACATTTATGTTATTTAAATGAGGGAGTTGCAATACATAACTCTTAATTTAAATGATGAAAAGTTATTGTTTTACCCTCGAGCAAATAATCATGTTCATCTTGAATCCCTTCCAGGTAGGCAAAGTGGAGAATAAGAAAGCATTCCTACAGATAATGTGAAACATGACTAAAAAGGGTTTAGACAGTTTCTTATACAAATATGACATGTAGTTAATAAGTTTTAAGTGATGCTTCCAAAAGTATACTTAATACCCTAAGGTTCTTCTAATAAAAGTGGAGTAGAATTGAACTCTGTGCTGCCAGGTACTTTGTAATAGCTTCTTAAGACAGGACAATGGTTTAATTGTAAATCTTCTCTTAAAAAGAACAACCTAGTAGGTGTTCACAATGTGAAGATTAAGAACATAATGTGCCCATTCCCATTACTCTCTTTGCATCCTATTTGTAACTCCATAGAGTAACATGCCCAGTGAAGTTCAGACTGGTATAAATACAGAATAGTGAAGGGGTGAAGCAGAGTTGGGTTGTTTTGTATAGAGTATGAAGTAGAAGTACAGTATGTTGTAAAGCAGTTCTTTGCATTGACACCAGTTTAGCAAGAAGACTGGAGTTTTCAACAAAATTACATTTTTATTTAAAAGTTTATTTGCTTTGAACATAAAACTATGACCCTGCTCCAAGCAATTTGTTGTGTAAAGCTGTCTCTTTTCAGGTGGTCTGCTCAAACTCTTAAAAGCTGTAGGTGCAAATTCAAAAAAGTTCATTACTCATTCTTAATTTACTTTTTTTCCCCCTTAAATTAAAATACAAAATTTCCCTCTAATACGTTTATAGGTATTAACATTTTCTGTGAAAATTCAATGTAAAATATTTTAATGACCAGTTTAAGGTAGCCAACTCTGCCTTTCCAAAATATTTTTTTTAATCCCTTGCTTCTGTTAGCTGATATTCTTTGTTTCTTAACATATTTTAAGTACTAGGTACATACGTAGTGTTGCACAGATTTTTTTTTTTAAGAAAAATTGCTGCATCTTTACAAGAAATCATCTTAAGAAATTCCATTTATAATATTAGCATGTTTAAAACCTCCCATTTCTATACACAGTGCAGAAAAGAACTTCAATGATGGTCAATAAATCCCAATCTGTTTAGTGGAATTGCCTGTATAATCTGTTTCACAACTGTTTTTTCATTAACAGTGTGCATGGAAAGGAGTCAAGTGTTTAAGCAGAGTGTGATTATGGAAACATGAACTCACTGGAAGTTTGGTTCATGAGACAACTCAGTAGCAAGGTAGAGCTGTGAAATCGCTGCTTGTTCCAGGCTTCAACACAGGATTTCTAATGTAGTCTTGATTCTCTCTTCTGGAAGAGAATGAGAGATTTCCTGTCATTTTCAATGAGTGGAAGAAATGTCAGTTTAGGTCAATTTGGTGGAGTCTGAGATTAGAAGTGATATGAAACGACATTGCCTTGGTTTTTCTCCTTTTGTTTGAACCATGGAGACATTGGAAGTGTAATGAGAATGACATGGAGAAGTTGATAACAAATTGACTACTATACTGCAATTTTTCACCAAAATGCTCTTACCAGAGTTACTAAGAAAAACATTTAAAATATTAAGGATTTATCTACACTATTAAACAACATAGCTCAAATAATGACCTTCATGTTAAGATATCTGGGCTGTAAAACACATTCTAAAAATAAACAAAACAACAAAAACCTTGGAAAATGTTTATGAGCCCTTTCACGGGGAAAAGTGCGTGCACAGATACCTTATGAATCAAAACAAATTCCAGTATTACAGCTCCAGCATTAGTGACATTCAGTGTTCTTAGAAAATAACGACAGATGTATAATTTATGATTAAGCTTATTCTGATACCTGACGAATTAGTTCAACCCCGATGAAATCCAAGCAATTACAAGCAGATTAAGCTTTGCCAGTGCACCGATTTTACTGAATGGCCATATAAAACTTTTTTTTACGTTGACCACCAGAGGGAGACAATGTTGTCACATATCTGCAGTAGGCAGCAAGTAAGAATATTGCTAAAAGTGAATGTTACACTCATAGATACCACACTTATATAAAGATATTCAATTCTTTAATAATGCCGTTTAAAATAGTTTACTGAGTTATTTTGTTCAGTAAAAAGAAAAAGAGCTTTTTTTTCCTATATACTTTTAAATCAGGCTCATCACAAATAGAAAAATGAAAATAGAGGCATATTTGTAGGTGATGCCACTGTGATGGCATCTTCCCAGATGTAAGCTCAGATTTTTACTCTGCATTTTTGCAAAGGGTGTTGGCATGTTGGATTGGCTATTATATTGCATACATACTGCCTGTTAACATAGTTATGGCAACTGTGTCCAAGGTGTGGAAATTAGTCCATATGGCTGGTGTATGTAATTAAGAGCAAGTGCATAGGTCAGGTTTAGTGCCAATACAGAAAGATGTGTTCTGCTAGAAAGCTTTATCAGTTTGAGTTTTAGTATTTTAAAAGCATGAGCAGATTGCTTTAGCATCTATCCTCTTTCTCAGACAAATTACTTTGTTACCAGCAATTCAGTTGTTTAGAGACTAAAATCTGGGATTGAAGAGATTCTCCAAGTGTCCTCAAATGTCTTTTCTACATGTAATGCTTTGCTTTTTTTTTTTTCTTGTTTTTTATTGTTTGTTTCTTTGTTTTTTCCCCTTTAACATTGAAATCTTTGAGGATTGAAATGAATATTGTCTTTCTCATGGAGCAGCTGGATTTTCTTCTTTTATAGTGACAGGGCTGTAGAATACTATACTTTGAACTCATTCTGTTTTTACCTTTAGAAAATACGCGTATTATCTTAAGAACATTTTAAGATTTCCTTAAAAGAAACATACTCCAGGTAGGTGAAATATGGAGATAATATTCTAAACAGATTAATAGAAAAAGGAAGTATTTATCTTTTTGTTCATTATTAACTGTAGTTACTTAAAGCTGACCAGGGCATGTAGAGGGCTCAAGTGCATGCCAAGGGACAGCGACTGGTAGAGAATTAATCTAGTCCGAATTGTATGATGTGTGTATTTATTAAACATATGGCCACACAGTCTATCATATGCCATCATCTGTCCCTGTAGTCTGCATTCATAAAGTAAACTCTGTGGTCATGATTCTCATGCACTCATCATTTATGTTTGCAGCCACTTCAAGCACTCTTTATTGCTCCATCCCAGTATAAAAGTGTCTCTTTGTGAGAGTTGGGCTGTCAGTGTATATAAGACAGCAGTTACGTCCTCCAAACTTGGCTTCCAGTCACTACCATGACTCTCAATATATATTTAGTACATGCAGTAGGCACCATTTAACTTTCCATACTAAAATACATGTTATTTTAGAAGACAGAACATAACTTATTCCATCCCTTGAAAATTATAGCCATGTTTAATGTCACTGCAAAACTATTAACTCCCCTCTCAAGGACAGTGAGATAAATGTGCTGTCACTGTTTACAAACTTCTTATTCAGGTATCTCATGTATAGTGTGCAACTAAGCTTCTGTGTAGCACCTGTATGGCTAGAGAAGTCCACTTTTAAATTTAATATGAAGTTGACAGAACAAAAAGTGAAATCATCAAATTCTTTGTCCAGAAGAGCATACAAACTCTGCTGTTTTTTGCTGAGATGGACAAGGGGGAAGGTTATGTTGTATATTTCTGTGCAAGAATCAGCTGCTTTATTCTTTGTTTATTACATATTCTGTGATGCTCTGACTTAAAGTGGTAAATGACTGCTGAAAGGATCAAGCCCAGTAGCAAGAACGAGCTACTTTAGAGGTTAACATACTGAATAGTTATCAGCTACTGAGTACTTTGTATTCCTTGAATGTTCCTTGAACATCTTTTTTTTTATCCTGTTCAGTTCTAGTAAGAAAAGTAAATTTTGATCACCAGATCCACTTCGTTTTCTCATTCCTTAAGTTCTGCATAAGGAGACTGAGCCCTGGGTTAACGTAATACTAGCTGAAAAGCAGGTATTTTGTGTTCCCTTACATACTCACTATCTTGGCTTCTAGTATGGGAAATAATACTGTGATTTTGCAGAATTTGAGCCAGAAGTCAACTCCTTTGGATGTCACATACTATATTCTGGTTACATTAAGTATGAGACTGGACTCTAGTGAATCAAATAGCCTTTCTGGCATTATTTACCGATATTTATGTTTTTAACTGGTTATTTACCTATTTCATAGAGTGTGGGATAAACCTTACATTTCCCATCCTGACTAAATGCAAAGACATTTCTAATTCCCTTGCAGCCCAGCTCTTCAGTCCAAGTGGTCTGTGGATAAGCTATGAATGTTTACTCTAAGTGAAACCAAATTCCTTGGTTTTTTCTTCCTTACTCAAAATAGGAGCAGTTTTAACTATGTGAGCTGTGCCTTTAACAACTGAGTAGCATCTTAAACATACTTTGTTGTACTTGAATAGTGGAATACGATTATCATAGCCATACAAAGACGTAAGCTTTATCAGTAACAAGCCAGACTAAATACTTGCATCCAGCCAGAGACACACACATGATGTGTGTGTGTGTGTGTCTGAGAACTTTAATACTGGTATGAGTTTGAAATTATGCTTGAGTTACAGTGTATGTATGGGACAAATCAAACCAGAAGTTTGATATTTGAAATGGAACTGAAATTTGAAGTGCAAGATTGTACAGATTTAAATGCAAGCAGTGCACAGGGAGCTACAGAAAGGAAACTCTATTCTTTATTCCAGGTAGGTGATAATACCCATATAAAAGTGCTTGTGCATCCTTAGGGATGCTCATACTCAGCTTTTCCTGTTACCACTTCTAAGTCAGTAAACACTGACTAAAATGCTTGCCTGCTTTCTTCTAAGAAGTTGAGAATTCTGGCCATGCACATTCACTTTTGGGTTTCAGGGCCTGAGGGAGCAAAAGGCTGAGAGCAGAGACAGAGCCTCTTTTGTCAGCTCCTTTTCTGGATTCCATAATTGGTACCTGGCATGAATAAAAGAATTACTTTCCAACCTCCTGTACCATAAGCAAAGGTGGAGTGTAATGGAGGACAAAGACCTAAAACAAAAGACGATCACAGAAAGAATGAGAAAAGAGGACTATGACAGATTTTTATTTATTTATTTTTTTTAAGACTACTGTGATTAAAATGTGAAAGTAAAGTCAATAAATATATGGTGACCTTTTACAAACAGTGCAGGACTGGTAGGGGAGTATCTACTTACTCATTGGAGCAAACAAACAAAACAATAAACATTTTAACCGTAATTATAGAATGAAAATTATTATTGATATCTGATCTTTAAACCATGTAGATTAGCATTTTTCTTTTCCATGATTGTTTCTTTCCTCAATTTATTCACTTGACAAGCAGTTAAAAACTAAAGGGGAAAATATTTAAGTTTGTAAAAAGATTAAAATTAATGGATTAACATTTTTCCTTAACTAAGGGAAAACATGCAACCGTTCTGTTTATAAGGTGTGCTTATAGGTGTAACAGTCAAGCCTTGAATGTAAGAATTTAAGAATTCTTATATTTCTTTACTTGGCTTTTACTTGTAAGAGATAGAGCATTTTGGAAGCTAAACAGACTCATACTTGACTTGCTCTGCAGAAGCCTCACAGGATTGCTGAGAGCTGTAGAAGGGCAAGCCTGTGTTGTTACCTTCCTGATGTTGCTAGAAGTTGATACTACTTAGGTAACTATTGCACAAATGCATTCGTATTTCAGTTTTATTCTGAAACCCTTTATTAGATACTACCAGTCTCTCAGGCTCGTTAATACTTGGAAGCCACAAGATTCTTTTTTACCCCACTTTCTTCCAAAAGAGGAAAGGCAGAGGGTTGGGGTTTTTTTACAGAAGAAGATGAAATACAGAGGTTTTTTTCAGAAGATACCTTATTTCAATTAATCTCATGGTTTGTGAAGATTTTGTTGATTATTTATAACAAAACATTTTTTTTACTTTTAAATCCCTTCTCTGCCTGCCTTCAGAAGATGTGAACAGTGTGCTGATCAACTCACCAGCCAGTTAAAGAAATGTAGACGTTTAAGTGTCCAAGTTTTCCAAAGGAAAACATCTGAGGGGAAAAAAAACCAAAACAAACAACAACAAAAAAACCCCAACCCAACATGCATATACTGTAATTTGCTTGTTTGCTCCACTGCCTGTGGACAGGTCCAGCTTCCTCTGGACCTGGCAGATTTCCTGTTCAGTATTCATCGAGCTTATCAATGGGATTTAGATGTTCCTCAAATAAAATTATTTGTCCCCAGTCTCCTCTTGCAAAGGACACAGATTGTACTAAAAAGTCTTTTCTTCACTTTCAGAGTGCATTAAATACATGCCACTGTTCATAATGGCAGTGTATTGATTGCATTTTTAACACCAAAAAGTCCTTGCACAGGGAAACTTCTTGCTTTTCCACAGAGTTAAATCAGTACATGTGAGAAAATTAGCAGACTGGAAGCAGTGGAAACAGAAGTCTTTAAACTTACATGCTGTAATGTGAAGTGTTGTTATTACAACAAATCAACAATCTTATTCTGTACTTGTCTGATAGGAGTTTCTCTAAGGCGAGAGGACAGTTTTATAATCTCATGCTGAAATTATGAGCAATCAGAAGAATAAAGAAAGTTTGAACATTACTGTACAAAGCGAAGCAGTTACCAGTCACACCTGCAAAAAAAAATTCTCAACACAATCCTTGTGTAGATTTTTTAGGGAGAAAAAAAACAACCAGTTTCATTGGAATCTAAATGAGGAGATTTTTTTTTTCCTTTTTTTTTTGGGGGGGAGATAAGAAGGGAAAATAAATAACACAATGAAGGGATAATAATGAATAAAAAAGAGAAAAAAAAAAGATGGAGGAGAAAATCCTGGAAGCTTCAACTTCCTGTTGAAACCAAATGGACGTTTGAGTTTGGGGATTTTTCCTTATCTTTTTTTTTTGTCTTCTTTCTTTTCTTCTCCTCCCCCAAACTTCATCAAGTAGGTTCTTAAGCATTTCTTTTGGACTTCTGCATTAATGATTGAGTTCTCTGATATCTCAGTCCCAGCATACTCTAGGTCGAAGCTTTGCTGTTTTTCATCACATCCTTCTCTCAGATACCCCTGGTAGATAATAGAGAATGAGGTTTTATATCAGCACATACACAAAGAAAGTCTCCTTGCTCTCTCCTTCTTCCTTTTTATGAAACTTTTCAGAACTGAACTTTAGACTGTTATCCTTCCTGACTAATTCAGGAGAAATTGGCTGCCAGTTTAAAAGTTACTGGAGGGTTTCATAGACAGACTTACAAACCTACAATGGTGTGACCTTCTCAACCTAATTGCTGTAGGAACTGAGGCTACAAAGAAAGAAAATCAAAGACATTTCCAAATTTCCCGTAGGAAAAATGACCTTTTATGCTGATCCTAATTAAGCCCAATAACTCAGGTGAAAAATTCCCCAAACTAGCTTGTCTGTTTTGAGGGCATGATCATAGTGAACCTTCAAATTCTAGAAATGGCCCTGCTCCAGCAAAGCACTTAAGCATGCTTAATCAGGTACCCCATTATACAACACACAGATTATTAGTGAATGAACTGTGTAAATGAAAGCCTTAAAATGCTTTACATGAATAAAAATGCGGACAAATTTTCCCTGTGGGGGTTCATCCCATACAGGAGGTATCTACAGCTTTACATTTTAATCAGTGAGACCCTAGTGAGATCCTGCTCCCACTGAAGTCAGTGGCAAAACCCAGCTGCCGAGGTGGAATCAGGATCTGATACTAACAGTGCAAAATATGAAAGGGGAAAATTTATTCCAAGTGGGTGTTCAGATGATGACCCATTTCTTGCATCAGGCTGCTGTTCACCATAGCACCAGAGATGACACTGCCATTAATATTTTCCTATCCACAAATCAGTACAGAGCATAATATCCAGTTACCACTCTCGCATGTTTGCATTTCTCCCTCCTGGTATTTCAAGTTAATAGGGAAAGAGAGCCCCAGGGCAAAGCACAATTGATGAGATAATTGACTTCACAAGCAACTATGAAAGAGCCGGCCAAATTCGGCTCTGATTTAAGTATTCCCATCTCTGCTTAAATCTGAAATAATCTGATCTAGTCCATCTGCTGTCAAAGAGGAGTGGTGGTGGCATGACAGCAGAGCTCTTCTGTGAGCACTTTGTTCTCTACCTGTCCAGTATACCTATCCTCACTAGTCTCCCAGGGAGAGAGCTTCCACTCCCACTGAAAAACAAAACCTCACAGCTAGAACCCAAAGTGGAGTTCATGATGCCCTGCCTGTGATTTTTGACCCATGCAGTGATTTCTTGGCTATGTTTGTGTTGCTGCCAAAGAAGCCTGTGTTTTGCCATCCTTACATACAAGCAGTAGTCCTGTCTGGGCTTCTGCAGCATGGCTGTGTCTCTTTGCTGCTAGCATAGGCCTGCAGTACCTGGCAACATTTTAGGCGGTTAGTGTGCTTAATGAGCACTGTCCTGGCCTCGCTGCCCTCCACTGGTCCTCATCCCAGCATGAGAGTCTGGTCTTCAGAGTGCCTGCAAAACATCCTTTGAAAATGGTATGATGCCTCTGTGGAGGGTATAACACCAGATCAGGGAGATACTTAGTGTACTCTGGTCCTCAGTTTTGTTCTCTGCAAGAATAATTCTTTCTTCACTGGGCGGTTGTAGAAAGCAAAATGTCTTAGTGCTGAGAAGTGCTCAGGTACTCCAAGGAGTGTCTCTCCAGGTGTATGCTTTTATTGACATCACTGTCCATCTTACAGCTATAAGAAATGTGGTAGCAGTGTAATGGAGGGTGAATGTGCAGTAAAATGTATTATAAACAAACTGAAAAAATCATGCTCTTCTAGGTTACAGTGTTTGTGGAAATATAATTGCCAAAGTAAACCATTGGCTGAAGTATATTGCAAAGCCTGTTGGTATTTGAACTTTGGACAGGGAAGCAGGTATTCCATTGATCAGGAGGTCCAAGAGGAGTCAGTTAACATACATCAAAACTGTTCAGAGTAGAGCTTTGTGTCTCTACAGCACAAAGGTGTATGAATGTTTTAATCTCTAAATTTGGAGTTGGCTGTTGAAAATCTTCTCTGAAGGTATTTATTTACATTATTGGTGGTTTGGCTGAAGCATGCTTTGGCCAATTAAATTGAGTTATTTTGTGCCATCCTAATTGTAAGTTAGACAGGTGGTTTGTGCATGAAACATTTAATTTTCTCAGGCTCTGACTGACTTCAGATGATATTGTAGATATTAAACTATGCAAAGATAGAAGGTGATGTAAGGGAAAATGATGGATGAACTCATGGTTGAACTGAGTGGCCACATCACAGATCTGAATGGACTGAGGTGCTGTGAGGATGGATGAGAAAAAATACACAAGAGTGATGAAATCCTGTTTTGTGTGCCACCATTCCAGCCTGGAGTTTACTCTTAGCTTTTGGTATTAACCAAACACAGTGTTGCCATTATTCCTGATAAGTCTGCATTGTCAGGAAGTTACTAAAAGTATTTTTCTCATTTTTTATATGCCCAAGGCATTTGTCCCCATAAACAGAAAGCAACGCTTCTTTTTTTTTTTTTTCTTTTTATATGAGTAATGCCTAATGGTTTCAGTAATGCCTAATGGTTTCAATAATGGATAACTTATTATCAGTTGACCTGATTCTCTTGCACACTTCCTAACTTGTAAATCACTTTTAATCAGAAATAAATACACAGTTGTGAGTGGAATGGTCTCACTGTACTACAGAAAGAGTTGTTAAATCCCACAGGGTGTGTGTATGCTTGTGTGTGTTTGGTTTAGTGTTGGGGGTTTTTTTATCTTTTTTGCTGAGTTTGCTGGCAGCTGGTCTCTGGGGAAAGAAAGTATATTTACAGTGCAAAAGCATTTTCTGTTTTTCACCTCTGGATTATGCTAGAACTATGAAACTGTAAGAGATTTTATGATATTTTTAACAGACAAGATAAGGAAGAGAATGAATTGATATAATAGATCATACAGAGGCAGAAGGTGGTGAAGTTTAAAATAAAGTTTGAGCAAATAGCTTTTTTTTCTGGTCTTGAAAATCACCTGATAAAACATTGCTTCATTGCATAGATGCACTAATGATTTCTGGTTTTAATTGTTACACCACATACTCTTCTTAGGCAATTTCATAGAGCGTATTCTCTAAGTTGGCTCATGAAAATAACTTTCACAGTCCATTTGTTTAGATTCTGCAGTGTGCTAGAATGGAACCCGACCACCTCTGTAAGGGATGCTTATTGCCAAAATCTATCATTCATTCCAGCAAAACGTGGAGAGTGGTTTATTTCTTTGCCAGGCTCATTATATTGGGCAGTTTCTGGGTTTAGATCTAGACTTTCCTTCCCCACAAAGACCTCCAAAGAGCCCCATTATTGATCATGGCATTTTACCAGTGTTATAGATGGTGATTTATGAAGTACAAGTCTGAAATTATCTATTATATGATCTTAAATACATTTGCATGTTATCCTGCTCCTCTAACATACGTTATCTGCTTCTTCATAGTTTTTTTTTGAACTGCAGAGATCAGGCATCCTGCCCCTCTCCTCACACCCAAGTCAAGGACTGACTAGGGCCAGGAAAGCACCTTGTGAGTTGTTCTAGCTTGCTGTTAACCAGAGATAGTGAACACCAGGAACTGTTGTGAAAGTCTCACCATCATACTCCTTTGTATGTAAGATGAAATTAGCATCTCGTACTTCTGCCTCATTTTTTTAAATCTATCCTTCTCTAAGCCAAGT
>JANHGL010023243.1:0-48479 GCA_024611195.1 Ceyx melanurus | reverse complement strand
AACACCTATCTCTACATAAAAGCATTTAGATTGCCAAGCAAAATAAATAAAATTTAACCAGAACACATTGTACCTTTGTGAAAACTCTAATCCTGTGTTGTCCATTTTCATCATGTCTGTTAATCATTGCCATAATAAATGTTCTCTTTTCCCATTTCTTACACTAGCCTTCTTCAAAGTGTATGAAAAAATGTACATTGGTCTTTCATGGTCATCTAACTTTTTCACTGCTGATACAAATAATTAGAGCAGTGCTCCTTTCTCTTTCTAGAAGTTTTAAGTACTGTCATTGAAGTAATGATGTTGTAATTTGGGGTTCATTATAAGAATTAATATTCTTTAACATCATGAAGTTTGTAATATTTTTACAACTTCATTGTAATAGGCCATTTGAACTACAGCAAAGCAATTTTAGTCCATGAAAAGAAAGTTTTTTGGCAATGGAATGAGTGATGAAAGCAATTGGAAAATAATTGCCAGCTTCTTAGCAAGAACTTAGAGGAATTAGAGAAACTATGCATCTCTAGAACCATTTCAGGTTATTCAGCACGTGGAGGTTAAATCAGCTTTTACCTCTTCAAAAATGCTTTTGGATATGCTGTTTCTGTCATTATTGAGTGTGACAGTAAACCACCAGCAGTGATGTAAAACCAGAAAGTCACAACACTTAGCAAACAGTTATATTTTGACAAAGCTTATGTCCTGTGCCCGTTAGACTCAGAGGGAGTGATGACTTGGGCTTTGGTGATTGATTTTGTACATCTGTATAGGAAATTGTCTTTTGAACACTCATTCAAAGTCACTGGTGGTTATTTCCATAGCAGTAATCAAAGTGAGGAATTTAGCCGTAGTAGTCTTCACCTCTCAAATTTTCATTTCTGAAAGTGCTGGTTAGCATTTAAGCCAGGTGAGGTTTATCCATCTCCCCATCATTGGCATTGGTATGAGGAATGTGTACATATATGTGATATCAAACTGCACAAGTGCAGATATGACTCCTCTAAACTTGGAGTGCAGTGTTTTCCTAATTACTTACAGCCTATTGAGATTAAAGCGACAAGTTCTCTTTTGTGTTTAACAAGAAGCTCACATTCTTTACTGATGAGCTACTCTCCTTTTTCCCTCTTGATGATCATGAGCAACGTTCTTGCAAACAGACAGTCCCAGTCTAGTCTGCCCTGTCCCAGTCCCCATCCCATCCCTCTGTCTGTTCCCCCTGCCGCAAGAAAGCCTTTGTAACTTGTTGTTGACCTAATTGTGCAGCGACAGTGCTGCTGCTGCTAAGCAGGGATAATCTCTGGTATGACACTCACAGTGTGCAGCCTGGAGCAGGATGTAGGTAAGTGGCAGTGCAGGGCATTGAGGGACACTCCAATTTCACTTGCGAGTGAGATCTCCCACAGAGATTTCAGTGTGACTTGGAGACTGCAGCCCAAGTTCTGCACCCCTTTCAATATCACACCCCACCTGAAAACAGTGAGCAGTGTTATTTATTAATTTTAAAAAGGTCTTGGCATTGTTATCTCTTGGGAAACGCAGACAGTGTCTGAGGTACAGCAGTGTTTCACTAATACAGTATCTGTGGCAATTGATATTTGTGTGTCCAGTCATTAAGTACTTGGTGAATATTCTGTCTTATCCTGGATATGTCTACATGAGGTCTTGAAGATCAGAGACAATATTGGAATCTTCTTGCTGTCATAACAGAGAGAAACACATGTTATTTTTCTTTATTCAGCTAATAAATAACCTGAGTAGCTGCCATCATTGTGATCACTGCTTAGTGTGTGGTGGTTTTCAGGATACGCACTACTTCTGAGAAAAATGCACAGAAATCACAAGGCAGAATCTTGTGTGCTACTACACACTAACCAGTTCTCTGTGTCGAATTATGAAGTCTTAAAAGGTATTTTCTGACTCCTGGAGTCAAGACCATTCAGTAAAGTTGAGGTAGGTTTTTTTCATGTCATGTATTGTTACACAGTAATGCCCATCCATCTTCAGTTTGCACCAGCGAAGACTTAATCGAGCATGTAGAAGGAAGAATAGATTCTTGCTTAATCCATCCAAGGATGGCTCAACTTTGAAACAGGGATGTTTTAGTGCTGCTCCTAGCTGAGACAAGGTTGTTAACATGACATGGAACCATAGCAGTCATGCTTTATGTGTGTGCTTTCATGTTCAGACAAGTAGAAGTGGCAATCAAAACGGTTTACCTCATCCAGCAACTCTGTTCAGCACCATGCGTTAGCTGTGTTAAAAATTAATGGATCTTCTCGGTGAAGATAAAAGATTAGCAAAGTGCTTTGTCAAACTGATAGACGTAAAGAAAGGGAGACATTTTGATTTTGCCTCAGCACAGGGAATGTAATTGTTGAATAGAAAGATGTCTTTATGTAATTCTGTGCTTTGAGATAAAACTGCTGTTGAAGGAGGAGGTTCTTATGCTGGACTGGAAAATTCAGCTGCCAAGATCTAGGTATAACAGATAGGGATCGATTCATACGTGGACCCTGATAATAAGAGAATTGTTTTTCATTTTGTTTGTCAATATGTGGGAAGAATGTGCTGAGGGACGGAGATCCTGCCATAGGTTAGCTTGTTGAATCATATCAGGGAGAGACTTGAGTGTTTTTACTACAGTGGGCAAGTAGGACTGTGTGATCAAAAGGATCTAAATCCTGAAGCAGAAAGATGCAGAAGATAGTTACAGGCAGGCAAGAAGAGGGTGGGGAAATGAGAGAGACAGCTAGGGAAGAAAAAGCTGCCATCCTCATGTCAGGATCTGGAAGTGGGTACTGTAGGGTTGAGGTCATTTTTGACATCCTAGTGACAACAGATGTGGCCTGTGTTGTACAGAGGTCTCTTTCCGTTGAGATATACTGCATTGTGCATTACTTAAAAACCTTTCTGTATGCTTCCAGTCTTCAACTTCCACTCTTTAAACTGATTTCTTTGCTATCCTACTTTGTTTTGGTTTTAACATATTGTAGCTTTTACTAATGCTTTGCTGGTGGGTTGTTACTATGATTTTTTTGTTTGTTGAAAACCAAGCAGGCCATATACTCTTACTTGGTTTTTTTACTGTCTATTTTTGTAGGGTTTTATTATTTGGTGCTTAATGTTAAATTAATATTTTCCTTCATGTTGGTGTTTTCTTGAATGGAGTTCTGTCATGAGCATACTGCAGTCCGTTCAGTGACATGTACTTGGTTCCTATAGTTGCCATTTTTTGATGGAATTATGTCAGGTTAAATCTGGAACCTAGAGTTAATGTTACAGAAAATAAGGTCAAAGAAATCAAGTAACATTACTTCCAAAGGCACAATTCAGTCATGTGATCATCTTCTGTCATTAATATCGATGCTTAACAGCACTTACAACTTTAATCATTATTTGTTACCCTCTGAATTTTATTACTTCTGCTGTCAGAAATCAATTTCAGAACTTAATGGCATCTTGTAACCTCAGTCAAGGAGAATGTTGGTTTGATTTTTATTTTAGTTTTACTCACAACATCACTGCTAAGCTACACCCTTACATAATTACTTCTATGACATTTTTGACAAAGTTGTTTTCAGTTCTCTGGCTTAAAGAAAATACTTCTGTGTGTACAACATAATACAGAAAGTTTATATGTGGTGATCATTTTTATTGAGTTGTAGCTTCCTGTATGCTTCAAAAAGTTACAGATTCTGACCCTAAAAAAAGAGTCAAGTGTATGTTTAATCTTAGTCATGCTTGTAGGCCTGGGACTTCACATATAATTAACATCCACCACAAGTTTCTGCAGGATCAGACCATGAACTATTAATCTTTCTTTTTCTTACTGAGGTTGAAGAATAGAATGCAGTACACTTATAATTCCAAATTAAACATTTAGATTAGTTTTTATTGATTCATTTTGATCAAAAGACGTGTGTTGGACTTTAGTCACTCAATAATTTCAATCATTGAAATTACTGACCTGTCTGGAGTTCCCCTGTAATGGCATAATTGCAGGTTGGAGTCTGGAGATGTTATTTCTTAAGAGAAATAACAAAATTGTCCCAAGTAGTAGCTCATAGGAACCAAAATAAAACAGAGTATTAAAAATTGTGCTGTGTCTAATCTTGTCTCAAAATTTGCAGCTTCTACTAGATGTAAAAGGCATATCCTTTGATCTCCTTCATAGATAACTAAACATTGGAAAAGGTTCTCCTTTAAGCATGGTATTGTCTACTTTTCTGGACACTTACTAGTAGATTTTGTATGCTTTGAATAAGAGATTATTGTTATTCTCTCAACACATAGGAAACTGAAGGGTGGTGGTAAAATGTAACAACCACTGGGCCAGCAGTAGATCTAGTTTACCTATTCAACATCTTGACTGGGAAACACTGCCCATTTTTACCTGCATATAGACTTCTTATTAGAAATGTCATGATCTCTTTGGCAGCTTGATAGAAGAGGAATGATGAGATTATGTTGTCAGAAGCAATAACAGGAGTGATTTCTTGCACCAAATCATTCAAAATTTGATCATATTCCCCCCCCCAAAAAAAAAAACAAACACCAAAAAAAACCTGTCCTGGAAAGTTGTTTCTTCATAGAAGTAAGGAAACTGATTTACTATGAAAGTTAAAAAAACTAAACTCTGCAGGACAGGTGTAGCAAACCACCTTTCTAAAAACAAAGACAAAAACATATCACTTTCCAAATAATCCTTTATCCTATATAGAAATACTGAGCTCCATTCTACTATATCTTGTGTATTTCATGTGTTTTTTCCAGTTACAAAGGAATAGCTTTCTGCATTTGATTTATGTACTGATGACTTTGAGCTAACTTTCCTTGCTATATTTCATTTAGAGAGCCTGCTGCCTGCATGTGATAATGTTTATGTAGTGGATGACACAGTTCTGGAGCTATCAGAGGTGGAGGAAACAGCATCAGAAAGCAGCTGTTTTGCATCTGAGGACACCACAGAAGACTCGGGTGTTGTGAGCTCCCCATCTGACATTGTATCTTTGGATTCCCAAAATGACAGTATGAAGCTGAGAGACATCAAGCTGCTCAATGGCTACGTGGACTCAGCAGAGGTGGATGTGATGTGTGGCACAGAGACATGTCGGGTAAAGAACGCCTGGTGTGATAGCATGGACTCTGACAGTGCTCCACAGAGGTAAAAATGTATTTGCAGCCAGCTCATCTTGCATATTCTCCTTGTAGGGAATCATGTAAGAAAACCAACTTCTACTTTCTTCTGCTCTTTCATAAACCAGTACCAATGCCAAGTGACTCCTCCCAGTGAAAAGCTCACTGCCAAATCCCCTCCAGTGACATACTTGTAGCAACAGGCAAAGGTCACTTTTCTGTTTGAACTTGTAGTCATATTTCTTGCAAAAGGCCACTGCCCTGCAGAGCTGATTTCTCCGAGAAGTCTGAAATAATTTTGTTAAAAGTTTGGTTTATTTTCTAGTTCTGATATCATATGAAGTGCTTAAATGTTACTGTTATTATCTAGAAAAATTACATGCAGATCATAAAATGGAAAAATTCATAAAATGGAAAGACTCAAGACACTGAAAACCAGGTGGAAAATGATTGTGTTCGGCGATCCTTGGAGATTGATTCGTGTGTGTGTGCATGCATATATATGTTCACCTAATGCTAACCTCCACTGGAGTTTTACCTTGGACTTTTTTTTTTCCAGCATATTTCCTTCCTTTTTTTCTTTTTTTTTTTTTCATAAACAAACATTTTACTGCAGTTTTTGCAAGAAAATATGAGAACCTGGAACTTAACTAGAAACTGCCTTCGAGCACAAGTGACTCTGACACTGTTTGTTTGCCAAAACTCACATAGTTGGTGGCAGAGCTGCAAAGGGAACCTCAAATTTATAGGACTTTGCAAATACAAACTGGCCAAATAGGAAGCTGTGCCTCCAGCAAGGAGGGTGGCCTGGTAATACTGACAGGGATCCGCTCTGTGTGATGCTGCAAAGTCATGGGACAGGGGCCAGAAATTCCTCTGAATTCTCAGTTGACACAAAGTCTGTGCTTTCTGGTCTCTATTCAGTGCTAATCTGTAGCCCCTTCATAAGTGTGTGTATCATGACCTAGTTATTTCCTTCCACATATTTCTGAGGGAGAACTTCATCTTGGATCATGCAGTGGGTGATAAATTAGGAATACATTAGGTCCAAGTGAGTATTTAACCTATTGGAATAACCTTGGGGCTTTTCTTTATCCATCAATATCAATGGGGAAAAGGTCAAACCCCACTTAGATATCTGCTCAACAATACATTTGTCTCGTGAGCTGTCCTTTTCAGTTGCTTGGATTCTGATGCAGTCTCTATTTGAGGATTAGGTAGGCTAGTATAGTAACTGTAATTAACATTCCAGACCTGATCCAAAAAAGCAACCCATTAATTTCAGTAGACTTAGATTGGGCCTTGTAAGATAACTAAGTAATCCCAACTTTCCTCAAAATGCAGGTTCTAAACTGGTTAGGGAAACACACATGCCTGTTGATGGGGGCTGAGGTGGGGTGGGTGGAAAAGTTACCATAATTTTAAGTGAAGACATCAAAGCCCTGTAAGCACAATATAAATCAGATAAAAATATTTTGTCCTTTTTCTGGGTTTTCAGTCAAATAAAAGACTGACCACAGTTTATTAAGTGGCACACTTCCTCTTGGAACTCAGTAATCTCTCCATCCTTCACTTAGCCAAAGATACAGACCATGCTTTTGACAGGAAGGATTGGACCAGATGATCCTTGATGAAGATGATCCCTTCTCATCTGGTATTCAGTGATTCCATGATACATGTTCCGTACGTAGTATTGAGATTTACCTTTGCCACACAAAAAATTTAATAGTTGGAATGAACACACTTAGAAGAGTCAAGGGGACATTTCATTAGCTGCCCATCAGTACTGCTGCTTGTGGGTCTTGCTGGGCCAAAAGAGCAGGAGCTGGAAGGTTAGTGTGGTGTACTGCCCATCGCAAGCAGGGAGGTGATTACTCCCCCATGCTCAGTTGCTGTGAGGCCAGTACTGTGTCCAGGCTTGGGTCCTCAATTCAAGAGAGAGACAGGCAAACTGGAGAGGGTCCAGAGGAGAGCCACTGAGAGGACTGGGACACTGGAACACACAAAGAGTGAGGGGAAGAGGAGGCAACTGGGTTGCTCACCTTGCAAAAGCAAAGTGGGTAAGGAGGACCCTGATTGCAATCTTTCCCTAAACAAAAGGAGATGTATGAAGCTTCTCAGGGACACACAGTGGAAGGACAAGAGGCAACCCTTACCAGCTGCTGTAAAGGAAGTAAGAACTGAATATAATGAGGTAATTCTCCAAAGCAGGAATGGTGTATCAGTGGAAGAGATTGCCCAGAGAGTCTGAGGAATCTCCATGCCTGGAAGTTCTCAGAACTCAGCAGGCAAAGATTTGGACAGCCTAGTCTGGCTTTTCTGTGATTTTATCATGCTAAATAGTCTTTATAGATCCATTATTTATAGAAGAGCGAGTTTAGACTGAAATAGGTGACAATTACTGTTGTGTGCAGTTATTTTTCATAAATTCTATTTGCATAATAGACTCTGCACCAGCAAAATTGTTTCAGATCGACTTTGGGGTATAGCAGAATCTTAACATTTGTGACTTACTTTAATTTTATGTCAACAACCACTTAGATTGTCACAATAGCAATGCTGATAGTAACATCTTCTAAACTTTTATGCTCTGAATGTAGCACTAACATTTGAAGGTAAATCCAATTCCATTCCTAACCTATGTTTGCAAACAAACCAGCTTTGAAAATTGTGCTCATCTAAATCCTTTTGAGGTCAAATTGCTAAGTTTTCAAAAGCCACTTCCTAAGGGTAGAAGGAAGGAGAAAAATAAGGAGGCTTTTTAAACCTTTTTGTATTAAATTCTTGTTTGAGTAGGATGTAAATCAATCCTGAGTACAATTTTGAGTACAGCCCAATCTGGAGAACGTAATTTTCACCTTCTACTATCAGAACAGCTGCCACCCCAATAACAAAATTTGTCAGGAGCTCTGAGATTGTGTATAGTTCTTGTGATGAACAGGCTGCTTTCAGGACCAAACCAGCCTCCTAAAATCTCAGGCAAGTCAAAGTGCAGTTCATGTGGAAAGTTGATATTGTTATAAATACTTTTCATAAGCTACAAAAAAAAATGGAAAATTTTACATGGAATTTCTTCATTCCATCTTTTGGTTGATGTACAAAGATCTACCTCAGTTTTTAAGGAAAGATAAGAACAAAGAAATTGGGAGAACTTGTCACTACTGTAAAGAAGCAGAGGTTAGCAACAGTGACTCAGAGTCCTCCTTGAGCCTGAGCTTCAATGAAGCCAAAAATGTTTAATGACTAATTTTTCTGAGGCTTGAGGAAAAAATGGTTAATAAGAATAATGGAAATATTGTCATTTAAAATGGTAAAGCTGACTGAAACTTGGGCTTTTCACCCAGTGAACTAATTCCTAAGATTTCCTAAGAATTTATAAAGCTGTATAGTTATAATATTTTGTATTCTCTGTGCTGTGAAAACTACCCTTAATATGAAAGCAAATTATATCTGAACTGTGAAAAGATATAAAGGAAGTCCAAGTGGTATTTTTCACATCACTGTGAAGAACGGCAATGAAGAGCAGAATCAAGTCTTACCTAGGTTTGGTTCTTAGGCTTAGCCTGTGCTCCTAGAGGTCAGTGGTATTTTGCCATGATGCTTATTTTGGTTAATTGTATGTTTAGTTCTAAACTCATTTTTCTTAGAGTTTATGGAATTGTTTACTGGGTGGCCTGGTCTCTGTGTAGCTGAAATGCCTGATAGCATTACAGTGTCACAGCAGGGACTGCACTTCATTTACTGCTGAAGACCAGGAAAGTTGTCAGTGTTTAAGGGTCCATCCTTCCTCATGCAGTAGGTTTGTCTGCACATAGTGGCATGATGGTACAGGCAGGTCAGAAACGGAACATGCCGTGGGCTTTGCACACACAGAAGTGACAACCACAGCAGAGCTCAGATCTCATGCACTTCCCAGAGAACAAAAACACATGTTTCTGTCTCCAGATCCCAGGGTTTCCAGGCTGGAGTCTTCCCTCTGTGGTTTTGTTTTCCATTACATGGGAGGAACTTGCAAGTGCATTCTGGTTTGTTTTCATTTGAGATTCTTGTTCAAGTGATCTTAATCCAAATACACATTAATTAGCATGTAGAATGTCAAATCAAATGCCAAAACACTCTAATTCTACCCTTGTCTCTGCCTATAACCTGTTAAACCATCTTTGTGTCTCCGCCTCTGACATCCCCTTCAACCACTGACATTTTTAATGGTAAAAACTGTTCCAGAGCTCTCATATCTCGCGATATGTTTGTACAGTGCCTGGTGGAGCAGAATCCAAGACCAGTGCCAAGAGCTAACCCCATATAAATAATTGACTACATGCAGTATTTGCCTGTGAATGTTTTAATATTAACTGCTGACTCCAAACACTGTAGTACATAGTTCTCTTTCTTCATAGCCTTCCTTATGGTTGATTTCATTGTATTATGTATCTGTTCACCAAATTTTAATATATAGTGTTAAATGAGTAACAAGAAAACCACAGAGAAGCTGAAATGTTGCTTATGTAGCAGTAAGTACATCTCATGATCTCACAGTGTTGCAACTCTGTCCTCCCATACCCCCTCCTTTCCCATCCCTTGTGTGGTGTCATCACGCAAGCTCCTAGGGGCAGGGATCAGACAATTTTATATGCCTATAAAGCATCATGCACACCTACTGTCTGGAGCTTTATAAATAATTGCACATTAAAAATTATGTTAAAATAATATTATTAGGGATGCTAGGTCACATGCTCAAAGTTAGGTAACATTAATACTAAGGTTGTCTTTGCAACCTTGGATTCCCCCCTTTAACCTTAATTGTCCCTCTTTTGTGAAATATGATAAAGTCTCTAGTTAAAGTGTTTGTACTCATTTTTGGTTTATTTTCTTTGTGAGTTTCAGAGCTCAGTTAATAAAGCAAGTATGCCACCGTTCACCCTCAGTTCACATTCTCTTCTGGAGACAGAACTAATTTAATTTCCTTTTGTACCTTTTATCTTACTCATCATGCTAGTATCCGTGTGCCATGCAAACTTCAATTCATTTTTCTGCACAGTACTCATGTGAGATGAAAAGGTGACATTATTCTGCATTAGAGAAGGAGAGCTGATGCAATAGTGACCAGTTAGGCCACAGGACACTTTGGGGTTTTAGACACCCAAGCATTAAGTAGCATCTCATGTAATGCAGCTCATCTTTTCCTCCAAACTTAGAAAACATTTAACCATTTTGGAGGAAGTAAAATAATAGAATAACCATGTGTATGATGTAAATTGTGGCATTTAGACTGCCACTTACAAAGATGTACAGTTTCTCAAAGTTCTAAGTATTGAAATGAGGGGTTTAAAAGGAGTATTAAGAGTGAGTCGGTCCACCAGCCTCTCTCAGAGCAGGAAAAAGATATTAAAATACAAACCTTTTTTTTCTTTGGGGCTTTGTTTTTGTTTTTTGGAGTTTTTTTTGGTTGGTTGGGTTGTTTTTTTTTTCATTTTGAAAAGGTTTTAAATGTATTAAAGTACTTTAAAAATAGAAGGGTTTTTTTTAAATATAAAGGGAACTTGGCAGTTATAAAGCTAAATAAAGACAGGCTTGTTTGGGAGAAAAATATAAAATACCTTCCAAAGGTCTGAAAGAGATTTTCCCCTCCCTTGAGTTTCTGTTTCAGTAGCCATGAGAGGAGAATATTTTTTCACGTACAGCTAGTGGAGGGCATAGGGTGGGGGTAGGGGAACCCTCCTGATACCGGTTCATGCTGTGGGTCTGGACAGGGATAATTCCATTTCCTCCCTTTCTCTTGGAAGAATTTGTTACTTTGGCACTGGTTGGGGTAGTTGAAGCTACCAGAAGAAGAGTCCTCTTCATTACCAACCTGAGAAACACTCATAATCTGCTACAAAACTGTGTTAGGGTTTTGATGAGTTAGTTTAAAGCAAAAGCTCGAAAGGGTAGGGGTGGGTGAACTTGTTCTGCTTAATTTTCAAGCCCATTCAAATTCAAATGTTACAAGGTTTTGTATTCCACTTGGGAAGGACTGGAGGGATAGAGAAGTCGGTAGCTAGAGAGAACTCGGCAATGAAGCTGGTCAGAGGAAAGAAAAATGAAATAGTGAGTGGCAGAAGGGCAGGCAACAAGAAGTATTATACATACTTCTCTGCGCCCTAACATGTATACAATTATATGTCACTTGTCACTCTGAGATATATGGGAAAAATTAATCATCTTTATAGGTTAGGTTTTATTTTAGCTGGGTAGGTACATGGTTTGCTTTTTTGAAAACAGAAATGTAGTCTTAAGGGGGAGGAAGATAGAGAAAGGGTTAAAGGAACAAGGAGAACTTCAGGGATGAAAAATTACTTAATTAAGACCCAGATGTCTGACAGATTTGCAAGCCTCTGCTTCATACATAGTTTTGCTAATTTCCTTGCTTATCTCTGGCTTTCCCTTTCCCCTTGTTACAGAAGACTCTTTGTATTTGGATGCTCTCATGCACTGTTTTGCTGGCAGATTTTCATGGAGGGAAGATACTAATGATATTATGGAGAAATACCATATACAGAGCAAGAATCCAGATTAAGACTTTCTGTTAAACTTGTGCTTTGGAAAAATGCCTTATACTTTTGACCTGCAGAATACTTTACACATTAGGAAGAAGCTTGGGTTGCTAAAGGTGTAGTGCTGGCTTCCAGGAGAGAAAGGCTCTGGTCCTTGCTCTGTTTCTTATTTTTCTATGTAAACCAAGAGAAGTTATTAAACCTCACTGCGCCGTCTCTTAACTTGCCATGTGACACTGCACAGGTGATGTGGCTGTATTAGGATTTAAATCATGCTACTTCACTTTCCTGCCTATTTCTGGCAGTGCTGTCTGCCCGCGGGCTTTCCTGTAGAGAAGCTGTTGCCGGAGGCCCGTGCAAGGAGGGGGGAGCAGGGCACGCTTCCAGATGTATAGAAACTACAGGCTGCTGCTTATGCAGCAGGACCCTGAAACCAGTATATGTCGGGGGACTCTGGAAGCTTAAATGTTACTGGTATGTAACAAGATTAGCGATTTCTAGCATTGAAACACAAAATGATACTAAGAAAAACTATTTTCCTTTGCTTTCTGTTTAGATTTTTGGCCAGTGACCATGGAGGAGGACTGTAAAAGGATCATAAATCCAGATACTGATTAAAAACTACTTCATTTTTCTCCTCATCTATATTTGCAAGTTCTTATTTTCAATTTGGTGGTGTTCATGTGTAAAGGCACTACTGGTCCTGTGTGTTCTAGGGTTTGGAAATAGTTTAAGTCAATCTCTGATGATTTTTATTCATCATAGATATAAATCCAGTCTAAAGACCTTTATGAGTTTGATGCAGTCCCACAGAATTAGAAACAGAACACAAATTAAAAAATTTGGAATAGAAATTATACCTGTACCTTGCTTTCAAAAAGCATATACAGCTTTTTGGTTTTTAATCGGTTATTGAAGATCATGAAAAGCAAAGTTATGTGGCATTCAGCAGAATACAACCATGTGCTTGGTCCTTTTCCTAATTGCCTGCCACTTTCAAAAATCTTGCATCAAAAGCAAGTGATGACTTTGCCACCTAACCAGGCCTGAGTTGGTTGGTCAGGCTACAGATTTCACATTTTAACAGGCTCTCATAATTCAAACACTAAATCTTTATGCTCAAGTTCACAAGAGGCAGCAGAAATGGAAAATATCACTGGTCTGGTCATCGCTTAGATGACCAGAAAGTCCACCACTTCTAGCTGCTCTCCTGCTGATATATTCCTTTCTTGGAAGAAATAAGGAAAAAAAAAAAACAAACAAAACAAAAAGTCATCTAGCCTAAAAATTGAAAAGAATGGAAAAATGGCCTTTTACTTTTCCAGCTAGGTTTATCAGGGAATTCTCTCTCTTTCTTAGAATGTCAACTGCCTCATGAATGTCCATCTCCCATGGCACTAATTTGGTTAAATACTGCTCTAAGTTTCATTTTGTCTCCAACTGTGGAAATGACTGTTGAGGAGTAATTATGTGTTGTAGCCTGAGCTCAGTGGAACACTAAAGGCTGTAGTTTAGTAGTCGCTTTGCTCTGTTCTGTGCTCTTGCACAAATCTCTGCTTATCTACGTAAGTAATAAGTACACAAGCTTCCAGGAACTGTGCATAGTGCCACTTCAAGCTTCAGCTAAATGCTCACCAGTGCTGTATTTTTAGCGCCTCACATTTTACCAGAAAGGCAGTGTAAAGGTTATCAAGTTCTTCTGTAAGTCAAAAAAAAAATAATAATTGTGTGAGAAAATACCACTGGTAATGTTTATCCGGCATGTAAAATGTGGTATCGGAATAAGTAATATTTTTATTGGATTGTGGCCAAAACAAAGCTGCCGACAAAAGAAGTGTATAGGGTTAGAAGGAAAGAAAGATATGAAAAGAAAAAAAAAAAAAAGAAAAAAAAAAATTAGAGGCCCTTTTGTCTTCCTTTCCCAAATGCTCTTGTGAGAAAGAGTCTTCTTAGGCATATTTATAACTCATGTGAGCTACTGGAAACTACCAGACCTTCACCTCACAAAACACGTATCACATTTTAAATTCCCAATGCTAAGATTTTTAAGAAAAGCCTTGTGATTAATCTCTGCCTTCTGACTTGCTTTGTAAGTGAGTTTGGAGATTAATTGAACAATAGCTCTTGTAGGAATTTGGAAATGCAAAAGAAAAGATCTGCTTTTTCTGAAGCTCCCTCTGTAAGAGCAAATAAGAATCCTTTCATTTTCACTGCATTGTTCTCTTTCCATCAGCAAAATTCTGTGAATTGGGTATTATTATCCCAGTTGTGTAGATAAGGAGATTGAAGCAGAGATTGAGAAGCAAATTATGTATAGTCACTGCATAAGCACATAGAGATAATGAAAGAAACCTCTGCTGACTGTTGTGTCCATCAAGGAGAAGATAAATTTTGCTATAAGGAGTCATTCAAAATTCCCATTGATTGACATGAGAAAAGAGCTACTCAGTGCAGTGGACCTATGCTGCATGTTTGAAGCCCAGTCCTAAGCATGTTTTCCTAGATAAATTGCCCATAAAATTCTCAGGCCAGTGGTTCCTGTTACTGCAGGTTTTGGTTGTATTGTAAAATAGTCAGGCCACAGACAAAAGGATACGATCAGGTACCAAAAAGGTGTTGAGCTGGCATGGCCTTCATTAAATTACTTCTTGTTCTCTGATAGATACAGGTTTGGACATTTTTCTTCCAAGGTTTTGGTAACAGCTTCTTCCCAGTACCTTAGAGAAAGAGTCTCAACATGTGCCAGTAATTCGCTTCCAGCTGTGTATGACTATCTTGCAAGAGCAGCTCTGTAAAGGCAGCAGTAGTTGCCTTCTATGCTGGATAGACTTGTTTGCAAATAAATTGTTTTCTAATGCACTCAGGGGAGAGCAAGTATGGTTGATTATTTTTATAACATTTTCCACTGCAAAAACAGTATGAAATTCATTCCGTGCATTCTTCCTGCTGCCTTCAAGTTGAAAGTTCTGTTTGACAGTCTTCTCTTCCAATACAGATGCTGCAGGAAGATCAAATCTTTTTGTCAGAGTGGTCAAATAAGTAATCTCATTGATGTGTGTGTGTGTGTGTGTGTGTGTGTGTGTGTGTGTGTGTGTGTGTGTGCTTCAGGGTGCAGTAGGACTGCAGTCTTAGAACACTAATTCTCTCTGCTGGAGACTTTCACTATTTGTGCCACTTTTCTCTTAGTCGATCAGAGGAAACGTCAGTTCACCATGAATCTTGCAGTGTGGGTATTGAACCTGAGCATCATCTGTTTATATTGGCTTCTGGGATGTTCAGGACCAGACCTGTCAAAACTCACTAATGGCAAATGTTGGAAGAAACTGTATCCTAGTTACAGAGCACTGTGTCTCTTCCTTTGTATTTGAACAACCAATACAGATTTCTGTCTTAGATTCCAGTTTAGGAAACCAGTTAGGCACAAATGTAGCCTTGCCAACTTGGATTCATCCCCCCTCTATGTTCAAATACACAAGGATGTCTATGTGCAAACAGGTCTGGAAGGCTTCTTTGCAGGTGTATTTTGCTGTTTTCATTGATCCCACATACATGAACTCATCTTTGTAAGTGCAAGATGCATGTAGAATAATTGGGCTCCAGGACTACTACAAAAGACATAAAGAAAGGAGATGTGAATGCTAAATAAATGAATAAAATTAAATACCTGATGCTTCAACATGTACTTTCAGTTGATTCTGGTATAAGCAAGAGAAAAATCAAACCATAAAATAGAAAAAAAAAGGAAGGTATTTTGTTAGATATAATTGAAATCAATGTCGGGAAACATACTTGTAGTTTTGTTCAGACTATTATCTTAAAAGGCAGGAGATGTTTTTTTTTCCAGGTAATGTTTCATAAACTACCAAAAAAAAAAAGAAAAAAATAATCTGTTAGTGTATCTGCGCTATTAAGGGATTGATCTTGAAAAAGGCAAATTTGCTTTATCTGACCAGAGTCAGTGTGGCTAGAATGGAATTTTTATTTTTTTTTGTAGACTGATCATAATGACAAAACTTAGATGCAGTGTCACAGACAACAATGTCTTAAATTCAGGTGAGGAACAGGTAACTAGAAGTTAATTGCCCAATGTGAAACAGTGTAGATAGAAAAGCTCTTCTGGTGAAGATTTCACTTCCTAAGAAACCAAAGGTCTGTTGTATAACAGGTTGCCATATGTATTTTTTAAATTTTAGGGTGTTTTTTCTTAGGATTTGTCTTATTTTCATCTTCCTTGTTTTGGTTTGTTGGTTTGGAATTTTTTTCATTTAATAAGCCAAGACAACACTTGGCACTCATTCTGATTTCAGACTTGGTTTAGATCATAGTACAACTTCAATTAAAAAAAAAAAAAAAAAAAGTAGACTTATTTTCTGGCAAAATCAGGCCCCTTGATACTTTCCATTAGAAACAGCTCTCAAGGGATTAGATTCCCTTTCCTCCTCCCCTCCCTCTCCTCAGGATGAAGAGTGGTTGTCTTAAAGGTACTTAGCTGTTTTTATTTTTCATTATCATGCAATTTTTATTTACTTAAGGTGCAGATACTTTGGTACAGTGGGTGCACAGAATGGCTAGTGGTCTGCTTCTAAAATGGTATGGATATGGAAAACCTTTGCCTTCACATATGCTGCTTTTCTGCAGCCCAGCTGAAATGTGTACTTCCCAGGGAAGCCAGACAATTTCTTTGTGACAGGCTTTATTAATCCTAATCTTTTGATCACCAACACACTGAGTATGCTCAGGCACCAGAGATCCTTCTTGGATGTGGATATGTCAGTATGGTGGTTCATGTCTCTAAGGCTGCTTATTTTTCATACTTTGGGAATGAGTGAAGCCAAAGGGGCTGAAATGAGAATGTATTTCAGAGCAACAGTGCAAAGCAAAAAAAGGAGGACACACAACCTTTTTCTCCTCTTTCATTTAGCAGGGGAGATGAAGGTATTACTTCGGCTAAGCATGAGAATGAGGATTTATTCATTGCTGCACAACTCCAGCAGACTTTGACTGGCCTGGATGAAGAGTTGGAAGGTAGGGAAGTATGTTACCTCTGAAGTACAAAAGAGACTGGCATAGCCAGGAAATGCAGAATCACAGAGTACTTTGAGACATCTGCACATTTCTCACCAAGATCCCTGGGAACAACTCACAGTTCTGAGGCACAATGTGGTCCACCTAAAGTGGCTTCTCTCCCTGTGCTTCTGGAGCAGCCATTCTTTACAGACTCACAATGAATATTTTTCAAGCTGCTTATCAGATTGTCATTGTATTTTGGTGTCTGCTACCAAAGAAAGATGAGCAGCACTTTATGGGCACATTTTATGGGTGATATTTTATATAATTTCACTTACTTCAATGAAGCTAAATCAGTTGTGAATTCAGCTCTGTATTTTATACAGTGCCTCTGTTTTGTGTTTTGTCATAATGAAGTGGAGAAGTAAGTTTTTGTACCAAATGCCTCCTCTGCATTAACAGATGTATTTTAAGTCAAGAATTGAAAAACATTAAAAGAAACAGTGGGAAGAGATAAAATGTCATTTTGTGCTTCTCTTTTTCCTACTGTGAATAAAAATATTTCTCTATTAATGGTTTGTCACCAAATTACATTGAATACTTTTTTTAAAACTTCCTATCTTTATTTCAGTACTTCTGCAGAGTACTTGGTTCTGATTTAATTTCTCTAAGTTCTGTAACACTGCAATTTCTTAGCTTCTGTGTTGTAACCCTTGATTTATACCAGCAAATTTGAGGAGAGTTAAGCTTCTTGCACAATGAGGCTTCTGGAGTCACTAGTAACGAAGGGTGAGAAGAATGGAGAAAAAATACTAGTGCTGTTTCTTTGTTTGCTTGCTCAAGGAAATCCTTCAGCTGGGCTGTTATTACTAACCAGGTCTGGGAAACATAATTTGGAGTTGCTTGCTGTTTCTCAGAAATGTTTCTCCTTTGGAGTCATGTGGTGAAATGTTTATCACTGAAAGAAGTTAGTCAAAGATAAGGTATGAACAATAGATTAAATTCTGCTTTCAGCTGCATTTGTATGTTTCCCACTGGCTGAAGCAAGAGGACTGCAGAAATATTTGGCTGATCCTAATCAGCAACCAGACAATAAAAAGGACCCAGATCTCTCCTTTTTTGTAATACAGGCATAAATATGTTCCTGTTTGTTTCAGTGTAACTATTTGATCCGCATAAGCTTGTACAGTCTGTTTGTGTAATTTAAAGTCATATTGCATAGATACAGCCGGTATGTTTTATGCTTTATGTGTATTTTGCAGCAGTGGATGATCTGAGTAACGGTGACTCGGAGTACATCAATGAAGAGTCGAGCCCACATACAAGAAAAGTTGAGGCTAACCGAGATGTTACTGTTCCAGTAACAGTCATAGATGATGCTCCAGAAGTTAGCACTTCTAATTCAGATGAAAATCAAGAGACAGAGAGAAGAGCTTCACAAAATATCTCAACTGATTCTCTTAATACAGCAAACTTTACAAATAAAAACAACAATACAGGTTACTTTGATAAGGGATGCACAGGTGGTGGAGCTGTATGCATATCCAAGGACCTAATAAATAAGCAATCATCTGAAAATGAATTCAGTCACTTGCCTGTGGAGCAGAGGAGAGATATTTTTGAATCTCTCACATCCTCTTTCGAAAAAAGAAGTGAAAAGAACTTAAGACTGGAAATCCCCCCCAAACATGGTATCAAGTCTGAGGAATGTAAGTCTAAAATGACTCCATCTCACTCCAGGGGCACAGCTGAAATCAGCACATCAAAAGAGAAAATAAATCCATTTAATGAATGTAGTAACAGGGAAAAATCTCTGAAAAAAAGTAAATCAGAATTAGAAATCAAATGGCCACCAGCAAAAAAAAATGAAGTGGAAGAAGTCCCATCAACACCCATGTGGTGTCATCGTTTTCAGAATTCAGGAACAAACTATGAACCTAAAATGGGTTTGACAACATTTAAAGTTGTCCCTCCCAAGCCTGAAGTAAAACATTTTGATAGAGGAGTTTCACTCTCCACTGGTGCCATTAAAATCGATGAACTAGGAAACCTTATAGGCCCAAACACTGGTGTCAGTAAGCACATACCAGGTACCTCTACTGATGAAAGCAAGGAAATTTGTCTTGGGAAAGTGAAGGCATTCTGGAGGTCAAGTTCTATGGAAAAACAAAGTGATGATTCTGCTGAGCATCTTAATAAAAAGTCAGCAGTCACCACAAACTCTAAGCCCTTTACTATAAAACATGAACTCAAACCTGTTTGTCTTGCAGTTCCAAAACCTGTAGCACCACAAACTGTTACTACCCAGGTAGCTGAAAGACAGTCGGAGAATGAAAGGACCAAACCACCTCTTCCAGTTACACAGTCTCAGGTAACACCATTAGTGGCCCCAGCTGTTAATAAGGACAAGCTGGAGCTTCCGTTTGTAAAGCCACACAGAAGAACTTCAAGTCAGTATGTTGCCTCTGCCATTGCAAGACACATCAACGTAACTACCTTTAAGTCTGACTCTAGGGACTATCATGAGAAAGATGAAAATAAGCAAGAGGCTGGAGAGGTTAAAACAGAAGCAGAAGTTTCACCAAAAAGATGTATTATTGTGGCCAAATATAGCCCTGTGGAAACAGAATCAGCAGAAACAAGAGAAACACTTTCAAATATTTTTACTTGCAGTCAAAAAGCATCCCACAGGTTTACACCTAGTGATAATCCTGGTATGGAAAACAAAGTAGTTAACATCAGGGCACCAAATCAAGCAACTTCTCTGAGTTCCTATAAAAAGAATGCCTGTGTCCCACTTATTAAATCACCTTCAAAGGATAACAACAGTGCAGAAGACAATAATGGTTTAAATGGCAAACAAAGTATAGCAGAGAAAAAGATGCGTCTTTTGTTTGACCAGAAATGTGAGACTTTGACTACTCCAGCCTCATCTCTCAAGTCTCCTGATCTCCAGGGAGTCTCATCCTCTTTCGGCTCCTCTTTGCGAGTCACTAAATGGCCTCCTGCTAATGATGTACAAGTTAGTTCGCTTAAAGCTTCACCCGAGCCAAACGGTGCAGCAGCAAACACAGTGTCAGAACAGGAGGAAAAACCTGATGATTCAGATGCTAATGCTGCCAGTGAACTGGATGCTAATGTGCAGACCAATATCTTTGGACCAAAGAAAAAGTTCAAACCTGTCATCCAAAAACCAGTTCCAAAAGACACATCGCTGCACAGTGCCCTAATGGAAGCCATTCAAACAGGAGGGGGAAAGGAGAAGCTCAGAAAGGTAAAGTGGAGACTTTTTTTTTAGGCTCTTCAGACTGCAGAGCCCTGTATTCACCCTGTCAGACACCAGAGGTTTTATAACAGTTGCTGGTGAGCTGGAATACACAAGGCATTTGAAAAATTTATATGGCAAAATACAGACCAAGCCAGTGCTTATTCTGCACATCCTGTATATTATGCAACACCACTCTGCTGCACTAGCTAGAAGAGATACAGGGTGCAGAGATACAGCATAAAGCAGAGGTAACTGAGGTCAGCTTAAGAGCCAAACCTGACTTTCAGTGCTATGTAAAATGAGGAGCACACAGCATTGAGGAAATCTATAAATACCTGCAGTGTTAAAAAAAAAAAAAAAAAAAGGTATTTTGTATTACTGGGTGATACTAGTCTTCCATTGACTTCAAGCTCAGGGGATATGAGACTGCATCTGTAAGTACAGCATTACAGTCTACACATATTCTCACTGTTCAGTGTGAGTAAGGGCTGGAAAAGCAGGCTCAAAAAAAGGCAAGACTGCTTAGTCTCCATACATTGCATCCTGGTACAACTGCCAAAAATATTTTTAATGGTGTTTCCAAACTGTCTCTAAGTAAATATCTAATAACACTATGAGGTCTATTCTTTTGATATTCTAGGTTTCAGACAGCACACTAAATAGCAATTACAGGAAACCCTCATATGTTGAGCCAGAGAATGAGCGCTCAGCCCTACTAGCAGCAATTAGAGGCCACAGTGGCACCTCAAAGCTGAGAAAGGTAAGACATGGAAATGGTAAGTGAACTTTTAAATGCAGTCTGTTCCTACTGGGAGTCTTCAACAAACCCAGATATTCAAATTACAAAATACAGGGAGTGAACATAGAAGACATCAAATGTTCATGATTTTCACATTTAGGTAGGGCTTTTTTTGTTGTTGTTAAGGAGTATTTAAGCAGTTAGATTGCAGTGTGAACATTGCCTACCATATGCATCCAATCCCAGTTACCTGAAAGCACAGAAGGCCATCTTCATGCATGCTGTTTATCCGTTAACATGAGCTGGTGCATGCGAATTTTTTGCAAGTAATTGATGTTGGTGGAACATCAGCTTTCAGTGCAGCAGGATGATTCCTTATGTCTAAAAGATTTACCTAATCTTTAAAGCATCCCTTGTTACTAATAGCCCAAACCTAAATTGCTCTAGCCTTAGTTTTTGCTCAGTTCACTCATTCAGCTGAAGATGTGTATTTGGCAAGGAAGTTCCCATTTTCCTTGTACAGTGACTTAGGCCACTAGCACACATCCAAATAGCTGGCATTAGATAGAAAAAATCTCTTGCCTGTGTTAGGGAATTATTTCATTCCTTAAATATCTTAACTGCCCTTATTGCAGGTAGGGTACAGCTTCCTCTGAGCCTGAGAGCAGGGTGTGCTAGGCAGTAGCCATCTTCACACATACTCAACTACATTCTGCATTCACTGGGAGTACATGTAAATTCGTGTGAAAGAGGCTCTGACAATGACGTGGTGGTGTATTATCACAGAGGCTTTTTGGAGAATTTTCCTCCAGAAGATAAGTTTTTGCCATAATTTTAAAGGAAGTTTCCTAGATACCAAATGCTTCTTTTTTACACCACATCACCTATGCTTGTTAAAGCACCATCTTTGTATGTGTATGGCGCAAGATATAGCTGTGCTGTGGTGAAAGGGCTCTCCCTTTCGTCTTATCTCAAATGACCATGACATTATTCCCATATATTGTGTATGTGTGTACAATGAAGAAACAGAATATAGGAGTTCTCTAAATGCGGATTATTTGATGGGACATGAATACTTTCATTTTTTCACTAGAGAAGACTTGTGCCTCAGTTTCTTTGAGAAAGGAATGCTAATGCATATGCTTGAAAACCTCCCAGTTGGCACACGATACTGAATTTCATTATAATCACCAAATCATTGTAATTGCTAACAATTTATCATGGTTACTGCTAGTGAAGTTCTTAACAGCAAAAATATTTGTTGAGACAGCTGACAGAAAAGCTGGCATAGTCTGAAATACTGCTTCCTCCCCCCGCATTCATTTGAAGTAGGATGAGTTTCCAAGCTGGTAATTTGTGCAGAAATTTTAGTTTCAGAAATTCCACAGAAACACGCTTGGAAGAACAATCAATTGTTTTTGTTCTCAAAGCTTTCACGTAGTTCTCTCTGGGTTTTTTTGTGTCTTTTTTTCATTTTGGGTGGGTTTTTTTCAGCATGCTGGAAACTTTAGGTTTAACAGCATTTTTTTCAATGTGTGATAGCTCAGATCTAGAAGAGCCTCCCTGTCATCTGAGATTATTTCTGTATAGCCTGGACTGCAGAAAGTAATGAGATTCCTGGGTGGCTACTGCAGCCTTAATATATCTTCCTGATTCCAAAACCCTTGTGGTTGTTCCCAAATGAATACCAAGTCCAACTCTCTTATCTTACATGCCAAGAGGAGTTACAGGACGCTGGAGCTCACAGTAAATAAAGATTGTGTTTCTGAGACAGAGTCAATGCCAAATCCTTGGTGCTGGTAATCAGCCCAGCTGAGTGATGTGAGTGAGTAGTAACAGATGTTCAACCCCATGAGCAAACAAAAGTTCTATGTGTTTTACATCATTCAAGAAAAGTGAAATTGGGGTACTGAAATTGCTTCAAATGTCAAATAATTGCAGTTTAGTCATACTTAACATACATTAATCACTCTTTTCAACTGCATCATGAGCAGATCTCCTCAATGGCCTCCAAAGAGCTGCAGAGTTTTAGGAATGCAGAACTATCCTTGCAGAAGACAGAAGACCCTCAAGAAGAGCAGCTTTGTATCCCACCTGCCCCTTCCCAGCCACCACCACCACCGCCTCCCGCTCACCTGTCAGCAGCAGCACCTAAATCCTCTGCCATGGCTACAGGTAGCCTTGGGGATGCAAGGAAAGCCCTAATGGAGGCCATTCGTTCTGGTGCCGGAGCAGCAAAGTTAAAAAAGGTAATCTTACTTTTATAAAGTATTGACCCGACTGGATCTGTTCCTGGGTGACTTGGTCTAGGTGATCCTGCTCAGGTAGGGGGGTTGGACTAGATGATCTTCTAGGTCCCTTCCAACCCCTAATATCTGTGAATCTGTGAATTGTGGATGAAATGACTTACACTTGCTGTGCTTTGAGAGCCATTTGTAAGCTGTTCTAGACACACATTTCTTCCATCAGAAGAAAGTACTTGTGCTGTTTCTTCAGCTGAATCACAGATCAGGAGTGTATTTCGAATATTTGAACATTTATTAATTCATTCAATTCAGATTAGACATTAGGAAGAATTTTTCACCATGAGGGTGGTGAGACACTGGAACAGATTGCCCAGAGAAGTGGTGGAAGCCCCATCCATCCTTGGAAATTTTTATGGCCAGGCTTAAAAATGGGTCTCTGAGCAGCCTGATCTAGTTAGAGGTGTCCCTGCCCATGCCAGGGGGTTTGGAACTAGATGGTCTTTAAAGTCCCTTCCAACCCTGACAATTCTATGATTCTATTAAAACATACTATTTAGACTTAAGACATGCCTATGCATATATGCAACACATATGAATAGCCATATTTATTTATTTTTTTAAGAGAGCATGAAGAATATGAACTTAATTTCTGAAAGTATTTTCATGCCTTTTTCGTTCTTTTGAATCTGAGATAATACTGGATGTCCTTTAGAGGTGAACCTCAGAAAGATCAGATATGAGATGCTGAAGTGAATTTAGAAGTGAGTATTCTCTCCTAGCTTCAGTAGGGTGTCGTAGACCTTGAAGCCCAACACTTACACCTTGGATGCACCTGCTTGGAGCTGTCAGTAAAAATGTGGTCAAAATTTGTTCTTTCTATCCTTGAGTTACACTGCATTTCTTGACAAAGAGAAGTAGAAAAATTGGCCTTAATGGAACCATCCCAATATTACACTGCAGTATCCAGAATAGACTTTGATCTGAGGACTTTAGGCAAGGTACAAAAGCAGATGTAGTTTTCCCAACACATGATTTAGTTGATGCCAACCATAATTGTGTAAATATGCTTTAACTTCGCTTATTTGTCTTCCGTAAAATATTTTGTAAAATACAATCAAATTTTAACATTAAAAAGACAAAATAATTCTTGTTTCTGATAAATCAGAAATTCCACAGAATCATACAAATGACTGAAACAAATCCATGTTTCAGGGAACTTAACATTATCATACAAACAGAAATCTGAATGCGCAGTTGTTTTGCATGTGAACAGTTATATATTATATATACTATTATGAGTGTCCAAGATCACTTGGTTTGTTCAGCTTAGAGAAGGCTGAGGAGTGACTTCTCTTTCCTCTCTCTAGTGACCAGCAATAGGACAGGAGGAAGGAGAAGGAAACATCATCAGGGGAAATTCAGGTGGCATATTAAGAAAAGGTTCTTCACTGAGAGAGTGGTTGGTCACTGGAACAGGGTCCCCAGGGATGAGCCTCAGAGCTCAAGGAGCATCTGCATTGACGCTTTTAGTCATATGGTTTCATTACAGGTAGTCCTGTAAGGAGCAGAGATTGGACTCGATGATTTATAAGGGTACCTTCAAACTTGAGATGGTGTATGATTCTAAGACTACAAATTATGAAGAAATAATAATCAAGATCAAGCCTTTATTTCCCCACTTCAGTTTACAGAAAAAAATGAGATTTGGATACTCAAGAATAGTCCATGCAGTTGTTTTCTAGGTCTTTCCAAATTCCTTGTTCTACCAAATAAGTTAGTCTTGAAAAAGTCTCTGAGGTGACTTACAGCTCTACTCATTAAAACAAGTCTTTATCATATCCTTAGGGATTTATTTCAAAACATTGGGATAGCCAGTGAAAGCTGTGAAAGTATGCTGGATATACAGATGTATTCTGCTAAACACTCTGCCTGTCATTTTTCATTTTCAAAACACAGTTATTTTTGGTAGCTCTGACATTGATATGACACAAGGGTCCATGTGTTACTATATAGGTCTTTTATGGAAATTAAGTACAGTAGTAGCAGTGTTTTGTCCATGACAGTGTATGACTTTTTTTATTGCTATGCTGTCCTTTCAGATACTGCATATAGAACCTAAGTCTTGTAAATGCTGAAAACATTTGTATCACTTTGACATCTGGGATCTCATGCCCTTGATAACAGATAATAGTAAAAATGTTACCAAATTTCTCATAAGTTTCTATCCAGTGTGTATTAATATCTCTTCTAGCTTGCTGCATTAATTGAGAGGCAAATTCTCATCCTTCCCCATAGTTGGACAACTTGTGACAACAAAAGTTGAATCCGTAGAGGAGACAGACTATCATGGCTGCGTATCAGGGTTTTCTTTCTTTACAGCTGAAGAACATGTCTCCAAGGAACACTGAGGTTTTTTTGTAGACAGGGGATGGCAGGTGGTTTTGTGCCAGGGCTGAATCAAACTTTTTTCTTTATTTGCCTCCTCTGTCAAAGATCTGTGATGTTGTGATTTGGAGATGTGAGCACAGAGCCATTTTTGGCTTTGCTTTTTAGAAGATTTTTATTGCAGCAACTAGACAGCAGAGTAGATAGTTCACTTCAGTAATTACATCTGTTTTTCTTCCATTGTATTCTTAAAGTTTTCTGGGACAAGGGCTTATGAAGTCATTTATTTAGCTAATAATGGGAATTTGGGAAGAATCTGCATTGCTTAGTTATATATGATTCTATTCTTATTTCTGAGGAATTATTTGCAATGGAAGTAGATCAAACAAGGCTGTCGGGAGAACCAAACGTAAAAGGCAACCAATTGCCTAGATAAGGAGCATCCCAACAAACTTTTGAGCTCTGTTAATATCTGTGAAAAGGCAGCTCCTCCACTCCACCCCTGATTACACAGCTGTTTGCTAAAGTCATGAACTTTAAGGTTAAAAGATCCACTCTGCAGGAAGGGAGGAGAGAAATTGCTGCAGGCTGACCTTGCCTTGTTGAGAGTCAGAGCCTTCACCACACAGACTCTAATTTAGTCAGCCAAAACAAACCAGAGCAAAAATAGGTACTCGAGGGAAATGCCAAGTATAGGTAAGACAGTATGCTCATAGGTCTCCTGGCTGTTCTTTAATCCACTTCTTGGAGTACTGTGCCTGCTTTAGCAAATAAATCATACTTTGTTTTGAAGAAACAGCTTCTGTTTTATTGCATATTGTTGCTGTCCACATACTCCCAAAGGAAAATTCTTATGGATGCCAAGCCCAGTTGGGCCAGCTCAGTAAAATGGTTCATCTCCAGTGCAGTGCAGTCCCAAGACCTGCCAGAAGGTGGTTAGGCTACAGATCCTACCTAAAGGAAATAGAGAAGCAAATGTGTTACTGGAAAGGCATGAACTCAACCAGACTGGAAAAGTCCTGACAGTGTTCAGAAAGTAACATTTTTCTTCTGTTTTCTGAAGGGTCTGTCAAGGAACCTGGCAGGTGTTTAACAAGTCAGGGAGACGGTGTCAAATAAAGCCACCAACATGCTGACCTAGTGCCTTTGGTGGTTAATTGTCTTGAGAAATTAACATGTCTCACAAGTGAGGAGCCTGGTTTCCAGCCATGCAGTCCGCCTCCTGTATAAAGGAGAATCAGTTGCTGTAGGAAGTAAACAACTGATCAGCAACTAAACTTTGGCTAATTCTGGTGAGCAAAACTCAGTACATAGAGCTGTATCACTTGAGCTTCTGGTTTTAAAAATGAACTATTGTTTTCCTTAAATTGTATCAAGCAAGCTTTCTCACAGTTTCACAGAGTCAAGATTTTTATATATTTTCTTTAACATTTTAGCTCATGAAATGCAAAATGACCTATCTAGATTTCTGAAATTCTGTATATCATTGCATGTGTATTTTTGTGTCTGTGTAACTTGCTTTGGGATTTACCATGATTGTCTGTGGAAAAAAAAATATAACTACACATGCAAATAGCCTGTTATGTCTAGCTGTAGGTATAGTTGCAGCACAAGCCCATGCAGGATGAAAAATATTACTCAACAAAGAGAAGCTATAAAAGTTGCTTTAGCTCATATGCCATCTACTCATTTTAGGTAGAGTTTTACCCAGGGATTTGTTAAAAATATTGCAGGGGAATGTGCCTGCACAAGGTGGGGAAGGCAAATTGTATGCCTGAAGAACAGGCTTTTGCTCATGGTAAAATGATTGCTGTAGACCATGTTTAATGGTACATGAAAAGAGATTCTACAGATTTCAATTATTTTCCAGTAAGGATTAGAGCTGCATCTAAGCAGCCTTTCCTGTTCACTTGCTGCATTTTAAAAATTAATTTGTCTCTGTGACAGTATCCACAAGTGTTCATGCCAGCGTTCAGCACTGGCAATTAGTCACAGGAACTTTTGATATGTGCAGTGTATCATTTTGTTGGCAATCAAGGGAGCCAGGTAAGGTAATTACTGCACCCATTATAATGAGTCCCTGGTATATGCTATGATAATTTGAAGTTGGTTGCCAACAAGAAATGCATTGATCTGAATTGTACCACACTGAGTCTCTTCTAAGACTCATGGCCTAGTTCCATACCTTTATATCAAGCAGTGGACTATTCTTCTCACATAATTAGAGGTATGTAACTGTGAATGAAGATAAATACTCTTTCTTATCATTAATATCCATGGATGCAATGACAGACACTGCAGACTCAAAGCCAGAGTTGATGTTGGCTTTGGTATGCTGGAAATGGGGCAGGAGTCTCCACTGAAAGGTTGGCCAAACGTGATACACAGGTAGTCAAATGAGCCTATAAAGTGATTCTAGTTCCCATGCACAGTGAGAAGCAGTCATTTGTATGCTGTTACTCTATTTGAATTGAAAGATAATATTTAATTTGAACTATTAACCTTGCTAATAATTTATACTGTGACCTATTATTTTCCAAAAGAATAAAACTTCTGCCATGGATACTAAGGCCAAAATGGAAGATATAGACTTGATTAAATATATTATTCCTGTTTAGCTTTTGTGGTGACCTTAATGTATATCTTTCTGATAGAATCAGAGCTCAGTAACTGCCTTTAGAAGAGCACTCTAGCATATGTATTTAAAAATAAGCATATGCTTAGATGACCTGAGGACCAGGAAAAAAGATAAGCATTTGTTTAAGTATTTTTCTGAATCAAAGCCTTTGGGAGTTTCCTTCATTCAATCAGGAAGCAAAGTACTCATCAACTGATTTTTATGACAGTGACATCTAACAGGGACTGAACAGAGTTTTTGCTGTCAGATGTTGTGTACCCACAGCCCAGGTTTCTGTTCATTCCACAGAGTAAAGGAAGTTCACAGAAAAATACATTACCCTTGTTCCAGTAATCATGTAATTGCAAACTAATACCAAAGGATGTATGAGGTGTGGGTTTTTTTAGAGAAGGGTAACACCTTTCATTAGACCAACTGACACAGCTAGAAAAAAGCAGATAAGCTTTAAGTAGTCTTAAGGAGCTGATGAAGAGGTGAAGCTTGAAAATAGCCCCACAGGAGAATGTGTGGTTAACAATGTCAAGAGTTGCAGGTTTAAAAATATCTTAAATAATCATGTGTTTTCCTTTGTTACAGGTCCCTCTGCTTGTTTGAATCATATATAAAGAACAGGTAATTGGAAAATCAAACCACATATGCACTCATAATCATCATTCAAGGTCTGAAATGGCAAAAAATCATAATGAAGTTTAGTTTATTCTCTTGTCTACAAGCCAAAATAAGTTGTAGTTAATTTTCTGTGTGTTCCTGCATAATGGTTCTAAGGGGAAAATATGTTGCTGTGCTGTAAAGCTTCTGTGCCAAGGAATTGTGTTTTGCCTCTAAATATTTAAGGTTGCCAATAAACTATTCTTGTTGGCAGGTTAATAAGAATATAAACACTGTGCAGTCCTGTGTTAATACTTAATGGTGTTTATGGGCAAAATTAAAAGTCTTGCTAGCTATCTGAAAAGTAATACTAATTTCAAGTTGTTAAAATTATGTAACTATTTCAAACTATTTACCTGCTTCTTACTTGATTTGGTAAAATGTTGTAGGCAAGTAGGGTGGAAAGCAGAATAAAGATCTATAAAAAAAACAATCAGAAGAAAAAAGTTATAGTACAGTATGAAGTACCTAAATTTTCACATGACAGTCATTGGTTTTTAAAATTAGATAAACTTTGTATCTATAGATGAGCTCTGAGAAAGAGGGCAATGAATAATGAATGTGAGACAGTGTATTGAAAAGTTACTTATGGGATATGACGTATAGAATGCTAATACAGAACCCTGGTAACATTCATGGCGTTTTAAACATACTGAGACACCTTAAAGGATCTCTATTTGCTACAGGCTGTGAAGGGTATAAATAAGATTCAGAGTACCACACAGAGGTCCAACATTTAGAATTTATTGCTGCACTGGAAAATGAAGTGAAGCTGATTTGTAGCAGTAACTCAGACTTTTGTTGTCTCCTGTTCAGGTCATGCGTTAAGTTGGCCGTTTGTTTCCAAATTGTATGGCTGTTGTATGTTGTCTCACAAGTATTTGTAGCAGAATCTTTTTCACATGTGAACTACTTTGGTAGTTGTTGTTGTACATATCTTGAAAATATTTAATTAAATTTAATAACTTAAAAAGGACAAATGAAAATGCTTTTTCACTTTTCCTATGTTGAAATGAAACTGAAGAAGAGAAGGTTTGTACATTAACATTTTTATAATCACAGACCAGAGTGGTGGCAGATTCTTTTTTCTTGGAGATGAAATTTAAAATGTATACCTATGTAATGTTGAAAACATGGGAAGATTTAGCCATTGCATTTAAAGTGAATATATATTATATATTGTAAAATACTGATGTCTGCTAGTGCCACAAATAAAGTCAAAACCTGACATGGCTTGAAAGATTCTTTTTGACAAATGTTTTTCCAATTAAAGAAAGAAAGAAGCTAGAGCTAGAGATGGACTTAAGCGAACTAGTATGCCTTGTTTGATATCTCAGGTCTAATATAAAACATCTTAAAGCAGGAAAAGGCTCACAACTAATAATCTAGCAGTCCAGTAAGAATCACCAACTAGAATCGAGATGTCAGAGTTGCATATATTTTGATGATAATGCTATACTGATAATGATCCATTTCCTCATTAGCTCTAGGGAACCTAATATATTCAGAATTAAGGTGCTCTGCCACACCCTAGGGTAAATAAGATCACATTTCTTGACTGGTTAGCCTTCTTTTATCTTAGAAGTCTCAGTGTGGTTTAGGTCAGAAATATTAACATGCAAAAGGCAGCAAAGGATTCAGTCACTCATAAACTTGATAGTCTCACCAGCAGCAAACACAGCTTTCTAAGTTATGTGCTGTAAGACAAAATGCTGTGCAGGTTTCCTTTTCCTTAGTGTTGTTGAAGACCATGGGTCTGCAGCCCCTCCTTACTAACACCCTTCAGGGTAATAGGTTATATGAGTGCTAACTTTCTGTTGTAAGGAATCCAGAACTGGATTTTGAGAGAAGATCCTCCAGGCTTTGCAGTGCAAAGGTGCTGGTTCTGGGTGCTGGCACTGCATACAACTGAAGTTTATAAAAGAGCTTCTCATGGATGAATTTCCCATCAGTAAAAAACCTATTAAGCACAGCTGCTAGATGAGATGTCACCTTCGCTATAACAGCAAAAAAATGATGAAAAAATCGTTCTTGCTCAGTCACAGCTCAAACTGAAAATGGGGCAGGAGCTAACTGTCTACAGCAGGAAGCTAGTCTGGGTGTTAGTTCTCTTGTTGATGGGAGTTGTGTATGCTCTTACATTGTCGTTCAGATGCTGTTGATTCTGGTAACAGCATAATTTAACCCTAAATGAAAGGAAATTTTAATATAAACCCACTTACAATTAAGTCTAGTTATAGGTATAACCACTTCATGTAATAACTTTCTATTAGCAGTAGCTTTTAGTAGTCTTCATTTGGGAAGTAATGATGAGTCAGTGTTTTAGTGCATATCAGTCAAGCACTTTTTAATCTCCTTACCCCCTCATCCCTTCTTTTACCCTGCTTCAGGGCTCAGAAACTGGAGTCTAGTAAAGATAGTCTAGTAAAATATGTCTAGTAAAGACATTGTGTCCTCAGCACCAACAGAACATCTGTTCTTATTGGTCCACACTGATAGTGCAAACACAGCCTATGTCTAGAGGTATATGTGCCACTGAGGTTAGTCCCTGGCATGTCCTTTCATGGCACTTGTGGACAATCTGCATTTCAATGGACAATCTGCAGGTCAGTTGCTTTTTTGAAGGACTGAAAGAAGGACAGTGAACCCCTTTTTTCCTCAGTGTATCTCTCAGACTAGATTTTTCCCCAGAGGAAAGAGTGATATATACAAGATTCATCTAGTCATTTGTCTTGTCTTTTTGAGTAAGATACTGAAATGAGGTGACAAATGATATCACCAGGGAAACTGAATTGAGAATTTGGATTTGGTATCTTTATTCCTTGTACAGGTATAAATCAATGTTCAAAGCTTACAGTAAACTTAACTCACATCTGAAATAAAATTTGTAGGTCTCTCCTCCCCCTTTTTACATATTTTTATTAACTTTTTTTTGCTGACCTTAGACTATTACTTGTCCATAAACCCAGCTTTAGATTTCTCTGATTAGATATTTAGTTTTAAATACTATTGGCTGCCTGCATGAGCTATTTGACTTATGGGACTTAATATTATATGTTCTTTTTTCTTGTACACACAACCTGATTAACATGCAAAGTATTGGACCAAAAGACCTTTTGGCATGCATCTCAGTCTACAGAGTTTTGAATGTGGCAGGATTTTACATCCTCAACTCATACAAGTGATTTACATAATTTATGCTACATTTACCACAACCAAAAATTGGCATTTCATCAGCTTGTAGGAAAAAGGAAGAGAAGGAGAGATGCATCTATGAAACAATGGAAGATACCGTCTCAAATAGTGTGCCATGTTCTCCCTCTAACATCTCTAGTAAAGAAAGAAGCAGTTCTGTTGTTCAGTGCTGCTTAGTATTATTAAGCATGTGGTTTAATTTGAAGGCAAAGACATGGACAATTCTTGATTTGAGTCCATTTGTTTGAATGAAATATTCACAAATATGTTTTGCTGTTGCAGTGTGAAAAAATACTTGTCTTCTAAAACAGTTTATTAGCAACTTTTATTTAGATTATTTATTTTTGTGCTGTTTCTTTACTCATCTCTAATACTCTGTTGAGTTACCTGTTCATTATATGTACCAGTGTGCTTTGCCTCCAAGACTTCTGCTATGATTTGTGAGACTATTCCTACTCTTAGTCCATTTGTAGCACCCTTGCTATAGCTACCATAAGAGTTGCATTTCCCCACTTGAAGAAATTTTTCTTTGCAATGGAAGAGTTCCTTTTTTAAAGGTAAAATGAAACAAATAAATGCCTGCCTTTTCAGTAATGTTCACCTGGATTTGGTGCAACATCATTCCAGTCTGCTTTTCTTGATGTTGCTGAGTAAGATGTGGAATTTGATTCATTGCTGATGCCTCCATTTGGCTGGAGAAAGTTGTCATGTATTGGAATTCCCATGGTTGTTCATCGGAGTATGCCAAGATGGATGAACATTTCTAAGAGCAAAAAGATTTGGTTGGTGGGTTGGTTTTGTTTGGTTTTTGTTGTTTTTTTTTTGTTATTATATTAAGTATCTGTAAAATAAATATAATTTGGTTAAGTACTAACAGACTACATGATAAAAAGTCACCCTCTCCTGTGTTTGTCTACCAAGTTGAGGATTTTTTGTTCTTGTTTAGACAGTTTTCTGCTTTGTTGCAGTATTGAAGACTTTTTAAAAGGAGAGATAAAGTAGAACTATGTTAACAGGAATACTTTGTTTTTCACACTTAAGGCATTTAAGAACAAGCTTGCTTCTGTTGTCTGTTGCCTCTCATCACTCACTTCATAAGTACAGGAGCACATGCACGCACACACAGTCTCCTTCATTGTTTCAGGAAGTCAGAAATAGTGAAAAAAAGTGTCTCTACCATGAGATCCTTTTCCATTTGTATCATTAGCCTTTTTTGTCCTGTAAAACAGGAGCTTTCAGAAAGTTTGGGACCGTTTTAATGTAGTCACAACAGCTATACACAGTTGCTGCTGGGAGCAGTGTCAAATCCAGCTCCAGATAATGCTGGATCCAGTTTTTTTCCTTTCCTTTTGTTTCTTTTTTTCTTTACTTTTTGTCTATAGACTGATAAAAACATGTACATGCTATGTCTCTTTTCTGAGGTCATTATGATGCTCAAAGCCCTTAAGGTTTTCCTCAAACAAAGCAAAGTGGTGTTGCAGTTAAAAATCAGACTGAAAGAAGACATTATTCATAGACAAACACTGTCTAGTTTGCAATTCAGGAGATTAAAAAGGAAAATTTCCAAAAAGAATAAGACTGTGGAACATCATTATCTCCTACATCTTCTACATCATAACCTGTGTTTACTGCAATAGGAACAAAGCAAACACAGTGCAAAGATGCACGGGTGTCCTTTGTCTCATTTCATGCTTTCAACAGAGGAGTTTCTGTTAGAGTGCTGGGGTCTGTCCCTTGCAGTGCTTGGCATGAGAAAGCAGGTCACAGCTTGAGAATTCTGGTTTGGGTTGCACTACTAATTGGTTGTGTCAAATTTATTTTTTTTTCCCCTTGGTTTATTACCAAAATGTGATTTGATGTCAGTAGTACTTGAAATGGCAAACTGAGTGCTTCTGCTGCAGCGATGAGCAGAGGTTCTGCAAGTGAATGAGAGTAGAGGATGAATCTGATTCAGCCATTGCTCAACTGCAGTACCCAGTATCCCGTGCAGCTTCATCTCCTTCTTAAACCAGTGGTGTTGGTACATGAAGAGAGAAATGGATCTGCCTGCCCTCTAACAAACCTAGGAGTGAAGCACTAAGAGCTGCAGTCCTCCATTCCACAGCAACACCTGACCATGCAAACAATGTACAGGAGGTACCTCAGTAAGCCATGGGTCCACCAAAACTGATCATCTGCATTTTGGAAGTCACCAAAGAGATCCTGAAATTGCAAGTATCTCTTCTAATACAGCTGTAAGGTCAGTTCACATGGTCAAGACCAGACTCAACTGTTCCCACTGTAGTCCCTTAGGTGATAAAATGCAGCCTTCAGTCCCGTGGCCAGCCATGGTGACAGATCTCCTGGGTGTGTTCCCTCTCCAGCCACCACCACACACAGAGCAGTGATTTGGCTGCCTGCACACTGCGTGTCCCCCTCATTTGTTTACCACACTGCTCACCTTCCAATCTTTCCAGCTTATGGAAGGAACTGTCAGAGGCAACTTTCAGATAGCCAGTGCTGCAGCAGTGCAGAGTTATATTTTTGTATGTTGATGAATAATTTATCAAAAGTTCTGTGTCGTATAAAATTACTGCTTTACTGCTGCTGGGGCCAGTGTTCATGTAAAGTGTTCTGCTAAGCCCAGTTACACAAGTTAAAGCTTGCTAGTCTTACTCTGTGGATCCATCTTTAGAGAGAATTTTGCCATGTTCAACCTGGGCATCAGAGCAGCTTTCAAACTGGGAATCGGAGCAGATCTCAAACTAGGAATCGGAGCAGATCTCAAACTGGGAATCAGAGCAGGTCTTTCATTCCAGAAGAGGAAAGTTCCCCTTTGTGATTTTCATTTATAGTCCTGATCATCCCACCCACTTTCCAAGTAGTAATTTTTGCACTAGGTTGCATATCATTGCTCATTTTCCCCACGGAAAAGGATACTGTGCAATATTTTTTCATATAAATTACATGGAAATAATCCATCCTCATAGACCTTGGCTTTGTATTAAGGAGCAAACTAAGACATTTCCATGTGAAGTGGCCACAGGTTTCATACCCTACACTGTGGATGAAGCCTGTGCACTATGTTGGCAGGGAGCGCACACGAAATAAAGACAGATTTAGATACATCTTGGTTTCAGGTTGGAAATTGTTGCTTTGAGATTCTACCTCTTCTATGCTGTGAGCAGAATGAAAAGGTTAGGGAATGAAAACAAAGAGCAGTATTATTGCCATCCAAAAATACAAATGTAAGGTTACATTGAGATTTAAAAGCTGCAATAATTCATCACTAGGACACATCCAGAAATTGAGAAGCCCACGGGTTTCCTTAGGACTCTGCATCTCAACTACTGCTTCTGCCATATTCTACAAGTGTTGCCAAAAGATGCTTAGTTGAAAATGCAAATATGTTCAATGCTGAGGGATCAAAGAGCAATTAAATTAAAAACTGCTGACAGGTCAATCTTAATAGTCATTTCCATGCTGAAATAAGTCAATAAATCTTAGCTGGCAATAAATCTTACCACATAAAGGTGGGCTTGCATAACAGGAAAATGTAGTAAAATATAGCAATATATTTTATGCAAATGCTTTTTAAAAGTAATGAGTAGCATGTTTTATTCATGTTGTCCTGGCATCAAAGTGGTCAAGAAGACAATGAACTTTTGGAATGGGTTAATCTTCTGCAGCAACAGTATGCTGAGCAGGCAAAATACCTTCCATTTATATTACTATTTACTTATTATTTGTAAATACAAGCCTTAATTGAGCTCCCGAGCCCTGCTGTGTTTGGTATTGTGCATTTAGAGAGGCAAGGAAAGCAGCTGTTCTGCTGGCACTTCTGTGTACCTTTGTGTTTTTATTTGTTTTCCCAAATGCATGAACTATGAAATTAGATAAGAAGGCAGGATCAACTTCTTTCACTTGTGCATTGTGAAGGATGAGGGGCCATGGATTCAAGCTGCAGTACAGAGCGTTCCACCTCAACATGAGGAAGAACTTCTTTACTCAGGAGTTGTAGAGCACAGGAATAGACTCCCCAGAGAGGTTGTGGAGTCTCCTTCTCTGGAGACTTTCAAGACCTGTCTGGATGCATTTCTGCATCCAGATCTAGTCTGCTCTATTTTTATCCTTCTCTGGCAGGGTGGTTGGACTTGATGATCCTTGGAGGTCCTTTCCAACCCCTAACATTCTGACTGATTATTTGATTCCTTTGATTGTGTTTGTTGGAGATGTGTCTAGTTATAGATACAACGCATAATACAAGAGGGAGTTGGAATCCAGCTGCTAAATTTAAAACAGATATAGATAGATATAAATATCCATTACAGCTTTCTGCCCACCTGTGGTTATACTGACCACTATCCCAAAGAGAAGACCTGAGAGGAAAAGTTCCTGATATTGCCACTTGGGCAGTGCCTGAGCAATTTAACAAGGAGCTTTCCATTATCCCCGGGGTAAACATGGGATGACAGCTCAGGCAGGCAGCTCCATGCAGAGGGAGCACAGATCATTAGAAATCATTTGCACATTCTAAGTCATTGGACACAAATTGCAAAGAGTAGATCTTGTGTTACACAGGGATTCAGGAGGCAGCAGAGACTATTTCAGGCTAATAAAATTCCCAACAAGTGACCTGGCACAGCAGAAGTCCTGTTCTTAAGGAAAAACCTTACATCAGCACAGGCTCTCACCCTACTTTTCACAGTGGAAAGACTTGAGGATTTTAATCCAGATTCTAAAGTCAAAACTTGGTGAGTGCAGTAATTGCACAAGCAAAGGGCTTGGGGACAGCCTGTACTTGTCATCATTTCCCCCCCATTCTGTTTTGGGGTTTGATTTCCACATTGAATCAGAAGAGCTGTTCCTAGGTCTGTGGGTTTGTGTGGTCTCCAGCAAGATGCGGTACCTCACTTCCAGAGTGTTTTTCCTGGCGCTAACAGAATGCACAGAGCCCAACACAGGGTAATAATGTCCTGCGTGTTGCCAAAACTGGGAACAAAAGGTGAGGGTTTCTTCTTTTTCTTGGGATGCTGATCTTATGTTACATTACTGAGGGTGCAGTGTTAAATTAATTTCAACCAGGTCCCTTTGTGTACCTTTTATTTTAACCAGAAGAAAATTTTCCACATTACCAAAAATGGGAATAATGCACATTTGCCTCCTATGCCCAGGACAGAAAATTGTCACCAATTATCAGAGGTAGCATTAGAAAAACAGAGGTTCACTTTCCCGGTTAACTTTCCAAGGGAAAGCTTGCTCCTAAGAGCAAGTAGCATTCTCCACAACAGCAAACCAGTCTAGCACTGGCGCCTGACTGAAATATCAAATGGAATGTGTAAACCTGGTTTTGTAAGAAATACATCCCAGCTCTACCTGACCTGTGCCTAGGAGCAGATTTTATTTTAAGTGTGTGAGGCAGAATTATCAGAGATGAAGAATCGTGAGTCAGACCCGCGAAATTGCAAGATCAGTCTCCAGTATGATGAGGATTGCATTTTTCTGTTTTTAAGGGAAAAGCTTCTGCCGTGTGGTTTGATCTGCCTGAGTTCTGAAGCAACTTTGTCTGTCTGTGTGGTGTGGGTACAACTGTTGGCATCATCCATTCCCACCTTATCCCCCCGCAGCTGTGTTGTGGGGCCAGGCAGGGAAACCCAAACCAGCTCCAAAGGCAGCAGGTCCAGGGGAAGGGAGGTTGTGTCAGTGCAGCACTTGTGGGGATGACTTCTTGCTCAGCCCCTGTCCACACTAAAATATCCACACAGGGAATTACTTGCTGCTTCAAATGGAAAAGAACCAGATTAAGAAGTATTAAAATACAGTATTCCCTGTGAGCATCATCACACCAAGAAACTGTCCTGCCTGTCACACTATGGAGTGTATGACCCAGTGAGCACTGAAATATAGTCCAAACCAGTGCTCAAAAAATATCCAGCCAGATTACTTAATAGCTTTTTATAGCATTGAAGGGGAGTAAAAAGGAGCTTGTCTTTAAAGTTTTTGCTTAGGCCTGGTCAACTCACAGGTTTTGTACTGGTAAACTATCTTCATTAGAGGTGTGATAATTTCTACTGAAACAGATAAACCAGTAAAACCACTAGTTTGGGACACTGTTGTACTGGCACAAATGTGCTGTACACCAGCACAGCTTATTTGCCTGCTTATATGGAAATAGAAATTTCAGCATAAATAAGCATCTTTATACTAGTCTGTTTTTACCCTAGGGAAATTATAGCATTTTTTTACTATACCAGTATAGTTAAAATTTTGTGTGCAGCCAGGTCTTCACAGTGATACACCTTCTGTGTAGAAAAGCCCTCATGGTGGCCAGTGCCTCGCTGTGCCAAAAGGCTGCAGAAAGTCCATGAGATTGTTCAGATTATTCCACTAAATCAGGCTATTAAAATCTGGTGGAAGAAGAGGGGTGCTTTCATTTGCTGGCCAGTGAAATAGTCCATGTATCTGACATTGACTGGCAATGGTTTTGCTGGTGTCTAGAGGCAGTGGACAGAAATAAAGGTAATGTTTTGTAACACAGCAGGAAGAGTTACTTTTAAAATGTCTGCCTAAATTCATTTTACAGAAGAAGAATACAGCCTTGGTAGCAGAAAGGTGTCACTGAGTATCTCGCTGCTTTGGAAATGAGCATTCTTCCCTGGCTTACACATAAGTATCTGCAGTTCACCTCAGCACAAGGTATAGAGAATAGCCTATTCAGTTGTCATCACTTACAGACAGTATATGCAACACAAAAAAAAAAAGTTATACAACTTTTAAGGATAGTCAGCACTTACATGAAGCTTTTCACCTTAAAATCCCTTGCAAACTCTAGCTATATTTAAGCTTGTATCACTAGAGTACGTATGTGCGAGTCTATCCGTGTGGGTGCTCTGTCCTTTTTTATCTGCTGTGCATAAACACACGAGGAAGATAGACACCACTCAGCAGGTCAGTATACGTAACAGGAAAATGAGGTGAACTGTGCATAGCAGAGGCTGGAAAATAGTCAAGCTCCTGCTGTCAGGACTCCTGTGGGAGGGGAGGGAAGAGGACATTGTCTCAAAGCCTCTAGTTGCACTAAAAAAATGGAGTCTCTCTCTCCATTTATGTGATAAGAAAGGTAACTTGAAGAATGGGGTAGAAATTATTTCTAAAAAGCTGCTGCCAGTGTGATTACTTATGGTGTTATTGATAGAGTATACAAGCTGATGACCCAAGTCCTTCCCATTATATACAAATTGACAGTTTTCCTTTCTTTAATAATTTAGAGGTTGCTTTGGCAGTGTGAAAAAGTGATTAATTCACCTGTTGTCATGATGGCCATTATGAGAAAATCGCTAAGTCAGAGAAGGGGCTTGATTTTTATGACTGAAGTCTTCAGCAGACATGAGTCTATTACTCAGCTGCAGAGCTCTGTGTTCCTTTAAGCTGAGTTGCAGTGGTGAAGGTCACTGCTCTGTCAGTAACCATGCTTCCATTACACGGAGTTTTAATTGACAAGTACTGGGCAGATATAGCTCTGGTACTGTACTGTTAAATATAATGGAATTTGCCCCACAGATGACTGCCGGTCCTCCTTGTTAAATCAGCTCTGCCTACTTCCCTTTCAGATGCAGCTGAAACATGAAATGTGCCATAATCAAACTTCCCACATCAGAGGCTCAAAGAAACCACTTTTATGTAGCATTGTATGTAAGGAGGTAACGTTTCCTCATTTGCCTCACATATCAAAATTCAAGGCAATCAGTTGTTCATTCTATGTCATAAATAATACATGTACCCAACCAAACACAAAAGGCTGTATTTCTGTCTGCTTTCCCCCACACTTTAATAAGATCATCTGAATTTCAAGGTGAAATGTGAAGTCTCATATTTAAATCATTAGGTCCCTGTGTGGTATTTCATCTCATTTTTGCAAAGTTGGGGTGGCCAGTGTGGTCAAAGAAAGAAATAGATAAAGACTTTATCACAGAACATATGAACATATGGTTCATGTTGAAGAGGAAATAGGTGACCCACAGAGGGCAAAGACTTGCCAGTGAGCTGTGTATCAGTGGTTTCAGACCAGGTGAGATGGACCTCCTCCTTACTCCTCCTGCAGTAAGGAGCTCCTCTGTCAGTCCTTTCCTAGGTTTAGCTGTGTTTTGCTGAGCAGGTAGCAGGCCAATGTCCCAGACACCCATGGGACAATTGTTGGGATGCTGGAACAACCACCCAAAGGAAAAAAAAAAAGAAGAATCACAATCTCAGTATGTGACCAGGAGCTAAAACCTCCTGGTTTCTGAGCAGTTTCTGGCTGTGATTCCCTCTTTGGAACAGAGGATGGTTCCAAGACCCAGTAAGCCTGGGTTACATTTTTGCCTCCTCACAGACTTCCTGTGTGACCCTGGGCAAGTCACTTCATTATTGCATACCCCGGGTTCCAGTCCTTTCTTTGTACAGGACATTCCCTCTACTGGCCTCCCGTATCCCATCTATTTCAAAAGAAATAAATTCTGTGATTCTATAAAACCTGGCAAAGAAAGGACGTATCTGAACTGCTGTGCATTTGTTCAGCAGTGGGGAGGTCCAAGTCTTGGGCAGGAATTGTTATCCTCCTAACATATAGCTATCATAACAAGAAGGCAATTAATTTAGCTCATCTATGCTAGTGTCCCTGGATGTGAAACTGCAAATATTTATGGTGGTTTCTGACTCATAAAGGTGTTGTGGGTAATGTTTGTGAGGCACTTTGTTGATTAAAGGTGCTAAATTTTCTTTACTGCCAGATCTCAGCAAGTGCTCATATAAATGCATTGGGCACAGGAATATCTAAGTAAATGCTACTTTTATTAGCTTTAGCACAAGCAAAAGCAAGACTTCATCACAATCCTAAAGAAAAGAGTGAGACAAAAATTTAGCAGGCAAAGTACAATATATTCTCATATCATCTTAAGCATTTAGCAAAACAAGAAGGTCACCTATAAATCAAGATAGGCCCAGATAACCGAACTCTAAAACTTAGAAAAAGGCAAAATCTCTAAGCTTACAGAAAAGATTTTTGAAGCCCATGGGGGTCTTGTGCGAGAACACAAATGGCTAAAAACGTTACCTTGGACTACAATAACCCAGGCAATACCAGGTCCATTCTCAGCAGTGACAGTTTAGGCATAGAATTGCTGCAGAAGTATATGATTAAAGCAGGCAGAATGGGTAACACTAGCAGAAGTGTCATGCCTTGCTTCCTGGTACCCACAGTAAATTTTGCCCAGCTAGTTAAGTCTTCTTTGATGCCCAAAGCTGCTTCTCTCTCTGCTGTGATAACCCATACAGGATCTTTTAGGAAGACAGGGGATCACAAAGAAGTTAACTACTGGTGGGGGATTACTGACTGTAACCTCAAAACAACTTTAACACAAGTAAGCTCATTCACTAACAGTCCAGCTGGGGCTAGTTGTGGTCTTCCGGGCAGGTTGCTTGTCCCTTCTATCATGTTAAGTTATTCTAGGCACCTGCTGGCATAGCACTGAGCTGTGGCATGATGAGCTTTGTTCCCACCACCTCACGGGCAGCCCTGTTTTCAGCTGTGATGCTGGAAGCAAGAGCAGACCTTGGCAGTTGGGATGCCTCTCATGGTGTCTGCTTGGGGAAGATGTCAGAGATTTTCAGAATTTCATGGCTCCTCACAGCCAGAACAGCCAGATCATGGTGGTCAACAGACCACAGAGCAATCACTGGCTCATGCTGAAGATTATTCCTGAGAGCAGTAGATTGTTTCCCCCTCCAATTATCTTTTTATGGTTGAAAGCAAAAAAGAAACAAAAATCCTCTAATTATAGGGGTTTTTTTCAATTCCATGAGTTCAAGATGAATTAAGAAAAAAAATGTCCATAGAGTTCAGAGTTAAGAATTACAACAATTCAAAACACTGCATATTCTTTCCTACTGCTTTTTCCTCTCTAAGCTGCAGAAAGAAGATAGGCTGACAGACATGTTCCTGAACAACCCTGTGCACATGACGTATCTAGGAATTGAAATAAATATGTAGAATGAGTTATATTGACTGCCTGACATCTAAATTAATCACAACCCAGATGGAATAGGGAAGACATTACACATGCACACAGAGAAGCAGGAGTCATACCTTCTGAGGAGGCTATAAAGGAAAGCTGTGAACTGATGGATGAAAAAAATAAGAGTCCTCTCTATATTGGTTTAAATATGCATCCTCTGCAGTGCTTATCTGAACCCTGAGCTCTCAGAAGCACTGATATGCAGGAGAGGCCTATTAAATCCTCATTTGAAAATCTCCAGAACACACACCCAGCTCCATGTCAGCTGAAACCCTGCTGTGTTCAGAGACCCCAGGCTCATGCAGAAGCATTAGCAACATCTGAGTGGTGTTGTTACTCTGTGCTCACCACTTCCAGGCTCCCTCTCCATAACTGGGGAGAGTCTACTGCTACCCTCTCTCCTCTGCTCAAGCATCAAAAAATACTTTGTCTTCAGATCTTGACTCCCAGCCCAACTTCATCCCTGATCCTGCACCACACTTTTTAAGCCAAAGGCTGAGGTTTTCCTTAGAAAACTTCTCTAGCTTCTGCTCTTCCTGGCAAGCAACTAGTTCAGCTGCCAGGATAACCCTGGCTTCTGGAAAAAACTGGATGACCCCGTCTTTCATCCTCCCACAGGCAGCAGATCTTTCCAACTGCCTGGATGGTTCAGGCTTCCTAGAGGGATTTTTCTGATACTCGAGCAAATTTATGGAGGGGAGGAGGAGCCACAAACAGAGGAATGATAGAGATCCACCTTTCAAAAGCAGCCCTGTGAAAGTGTACCTCCTGAGGCTTTCTGCAGTGGCCTCAGAGCAGCTCTCACTCTTCTTCAGCAAGTGGATTCACCTGTTATAGTTATACACACAGTCCCAGATCCAGTTGGGATGTGGGCTAGTTTCTGGAATAATTATGGTCCTAAGGGGTTATTTGACAGAAGACAGTCAAAGGGGCACAGCAAGAACTTGCTCATACTTGGTCTCACCTAAGCATATTCCCAGTAGCTGGAAGTTAGTGAAGAAACAACCACAAGTGCTCTCCATGACCTGTGGCCTCCCTTCTCCTACCCTACCACAGACTGATCAGCTACAGCCCCAGTGTGACTGGTTTGCCTCACAGATCAGCTTGCCTAAAAGTGTAAATCTTGCCCTCAGATCACAGCCTGCATTATGCCCCATCTGTATATGAATGGTTTATGAGCCACCATTCTCTTTTGCCAGGTCTTGCCTATATGTTTGTCATTAGCTTGTGTCTTTAAGCAAAATCTCCCATGAGGATGTAGAGCTGGAAAGAGTCTTTTCACCCTGCTGCTGCAAGCTACATGTACTGTTACTGCCTTCATACTTCATCACTTTTCTGGCACTAAGGTTTGGAGCCTTAATAGCCACTGAAAGGCCATTTCATTCTTCCTTCTCTTGTTTAATCTCTGTCAACGTGTTTTCATGGGCAGTTTATCCTTCTACCCTTTGGAAATGGTGGAGAAATGACACAAAACTTGCAAGATGAAAAAAAAGAGCTTAACATTGACTTTCATTTACTTCATTTTCAACCACACTGAGCTCCCAGGTGTGGCTCTGCCTCTCCTCTGCAAGTTCAAACCTTCTCCTTATGGCAGGCAGCTGCTGCAGGAAGACTGAAGGGGTGTTTTCTCCCTCAACTGAGATCAGAGCTTACTTACAGCCGTGGAGCTGAAGAGCAGCAGAATAGCTGGTAGCTATTGCAGCACAAATGGGCTCTGTTGTCTGCTCAGCCTTACAGGTAAGTACCTGCCTGGTTAACAAGCTGTTGTTTTGAAGCAATTTTTAGGATCATCTTGTATTACAATAGTTCAGGCTTTAAAACTTTGATGTGTCTGCAATAGAAACTTCTGCTCAAGAGAGGTTTGGGGTTTTTTTCTCCATTATTACTTGTAAAGTGTATGAAGAAGTCCTAAAAGAGTTGCTTTTTTTTTTTGATCTGTAAGGTAGTTTTATAATAACCTTGTTCATGACTACTGAAAACACTAATGAAGTGGATTGGAAGAATTTTCTACCATTTTCTCTAAGTGGCAAGGTCATATTTTTTTTAATAAAAGTTCTCTCTGAAATGCTGGGATTCCAGTGTGTATAAACAAAGGGCTGGGCACATTTTAGCTCACCTGCATGATTACTTTGCTAGTGGGGGTGGTACTCCACAGGCTTTCCTGCTACAGGGCACACAGGTGGTTGGCTTTCTTCTTGTCCTCAGTGTTCACATAAAGTGAGACAGCAAGAAACACACCTGAAAGTCTGAGCTGGAAGAAGAAAAAAAAAAAAGAGAGAAACTGAATTTCTAAGATAAAGTTTAAAGGAAATACATAAACAGCTTTCCCATCATTTATGAGTTGAGAGAAACAGGCAGGCAGGTATACTGGATTTTTTGTTATGGTTCTCTAAGGCCTTAGAGGAACTGAATAAAAGACACAATCTCATCTCTTTCTCTTCTGAGTATACTGAATGTAATAAATGATTTTATCTGATTAAAGAAGCAAAATCCTGTCAGAAGGGGAAAAGATGTATCATTTTCAGAGGCAATGCTCCCTACTGGTTTTTATAACCCCTGCATCAGGCTGCAAGCCTTTGGACATAATAAATAAACTATGTGACCTCCTCATGGGAATTAAAGGTGGTTTGTTCTTTTTCTTTTCTTTTTCCTTTTCTTTTCTTTTTTTTTTTTCCTCTTTCGTGCTCCAAGTGATATGAAGCTTGGCTGGAGACATTAAAGAACATTAAATTACTCATTTTCCAGAGCTCACTTTCCTCCTTAGAAGGACTGCTTCTATTTTTTATTTTTTTTTCAGCTTGATAATTTGTTGCTGCTGTCTGGAGAAAGGTCAGGCTTGCTCACACTGTACAGAATCTCTTTTAGATTTCTGTGTATCTTCTTAGATGGGAAAAGGCTCTGTGCTGTCACCCTCCATGCTATATAGGTTCTGTCTTCCACTGAGTATTGTAAAAGCTTCTCATAGTTGCATTCATAGGATTGAAGTCCATTTGTAGGAAAAATTGCTCTGTACAGCATTTGCAAAGTTGATTACTATATCAAATGGAGATGACATCTTAATTATTGGTTGTAGACAAATCCTCTTCTAGAGAAAAGGCACCCTTTGCTGAGTCAGCATGCAAAGCCTTCCTGGCCTGGCCTGAACGCAATGGCCTGAACTTCTCTCTCTACTATACTTCATAAATTATACATATGGTACTGGCTAAGCTAAAGCAGGAGCTCTTTCTGAGTGGAGGGAGCAGTGTGATAATTTGGGTCCTTTTCTTCTAACACTGAACAAGTAATTGTATCAGGAGAAGAAAAACTGTGGAACCCCCAGACTTGCTGTTTCCCTTCTGTACTACCAGAGATATCCTGGCCTTTTTCTAGCTATTCTTTACCAATTCTTTGTAAGTCATATCTGCAAGGCAGGCTTTTTAACATATCTTCATCGTGCCCTATCCATGGCCATGCTGGTTATAGCACAGGACTTCCTGAAGCACGGTGGGTTTTTCCACAAGCTCTTGCACCACCCCAGCAAAGCCCTGGCAGCTTGCGTCTCACCCAACTTGTCAATGCAGTGTAGCAACCCATCACTCTGCAAAGCAGCTCTGCACAAGGAGCACTACCTGCTGCAAAGATCCAGCGTCCATAGCCACTTGCTGGATCCTCTTACAGGGATATGCTGTTAGCTCCACAGCTAGTTGTAGTTTAGAAAGCTGGAGAGAGCTGGGTTATTTCTCAACAGCCTGAGGAAGAGGCAGAGGCACAAACAACGGCTTCATAAGGACCCTGGTCAGGAGCTCACAGCCAGGTTATAAGCCAGAAGTGGATATGCACTTTGACCCCACCAGATCACTGTGGCTTTGATACCAAGCCGTGGTATCAAACAAACCTATCTGGACACAATCATCAATGAAAGCCTCTGCGGCCATCCTCATCTGGTCACTGACATTCTGGATACCAGCACTAGAGGTGGAAGGCCCTGTGTGCCCAGCTGTGTGGGGGCCAGGGATAAAACACACAGGTCTCTCACCAGCATCTCCCCAGGTCTGTACAGATACTGTGCTTGGAAGGATGTCATCTGTTTTAACCAGCAGTCCCACTGATCAGCACACATTGGTCCCCTACTCCCAGGTGCCTTAGTCCCCACCTCCATAGTAGCTCAGATGTTCTCCAAATGACTGTCAGGTGTTTGTTCAAACAAGCTATAAGGTGGTTGAAGGCCAGCAGATGCTGCTGAAAGGGCCAGCTAACTGGGCAGTGCTGCCATGATTGCTGTGGTTTGCTGTGCACTTTCCAAGCTGAGTCAGCACTGCAGGAAGCCCTGTCAGACCCATGGCTCTGGAAAAATCACATGGTCCAAAAAGGGGTTTGCCCAACCTGATACAAATTTTCAGCTCAGGTTCATCCTAGGGGATGCGACCCTACTGAGGAAGAGCTGGATAACCACATGCCTCTTCTCCTGTCCCTCCACCCTGCCTGTGGGTATCGTATCACTTCCTACAGCCATTCCACTGTTTGGTCTAGGGTATGTTGGCTCTTTCTTCCAGCTCCTTTAAACAGTATACCCCATCCTCCTAGCCTTCTCACCTCAGCAGCCTGTATCTGCACCTTCTGTAGCACCTTGCACTGCTCCACCCTCTGCCAGCCAAGTCAATTGGCACATCTGCCCTATGCATCGGTAAATTTTCCAACGCAAAACAGGTAATTGAGAAATTAAACCCTTTGTGAGTTCAGGATGAGTGGAGTGATGATGACCTGGGACAAGACTGGGAAGTCACCAGTTGTGGCCCAGCCCTGAGCAATCCCTACTTTGATCCCTGGGCAACTGCAGGGAGGGGACGGGGAAGGGACAGGCAGTTTTGGCTCTGGATCTGTGCAGCACCAGCCCTCTGTCCCTGGCAGCTGCACCTTGGGGGAAAGCAGACAGGACCCCTGGCTTGAGGGGTAGTGGGAGAGCCTGAGGAAGCAGTGGGAGAGGAGTGGCTCTGGTGAGGGCTGTGGGAGGGAGCAAGCCCAGGGAAGCACTATATTCAGTCTGTAGTGTCAGGCAGGATTTGTTCAGGGACAATATATTTCCCCCTTGTGACAGCTTCTGGCAAACAGAGCAAGCATGGCTGAGCCAAAAGCCCTGCTCAGGGGCTAACTTCCTAAAGAGGAAGAGAATTCAGGAAGAGTTCCTGATTTTTTTTGTTGTTGTTTACCAATGCCCTGGTGGTCACCTTGCTGGGGCAAAGCAATCTAGCAACCTGGAGCCCTTTGGTAAAAACTTGCCAGAGGGAGGCTGATGGAGACAGTGCTCATGGTACTAATGGTCACAGAAAGACTGCACACAAAGGTATGCATGGGCTCAGAGCTGACAAATGAGACAAACCAACAATGATATCTGAAGATGTATTTAAAGCAGAATAATGAACCTTATAGAGGAAGTAGCCAGACTCAGAGTGCAGGAACAGGAGACACTCAAGCAAATTAGGAAGCAAATGTAAGTAAAATACAATTATTTTAAGGAAGGTGCTTTACACACAACCAGTAATTAACTTGTGAAACTTACTGCCTTAGCTGCTATTATTGAGGTCGGCAAAGAACTAAGATTTTAAAAGGCCCATGAATAATAAAAACACCAAGCATTTCACTCAGTAGAATAACAAATTACAAGGGATATAAATCACCATGCTTTAGATCATAAATAACAATAAATTGTCCAGTGATTAGAATGCAGCTTTTGCTAGGGGCAGGTTCCTTAATAATTGCTCATTTTAGCACTTCTTGTTTTGTTTTTTTTTCTTCTCTGAGCTTGTGATGCTGGCCACTGCCTCAGCAAGAGAGATGGGTTTAGAAAGCAAGCAGGCATTTTCTGTGCACAGTATACTGCAGTGAAGAAATTAGATTTTTCTCTTAGATAAGAATTGCTTAAGGAGTTTCCCTCACAGAAACACTACAATAGTAGCTGAAAATCTGCATGCAATATCCTACTGTAATCTCTAATGAAAAAGCTTAAAATAAACAAATTTTTAATTATTTCAGTATTTTTAGCCTTCACAATTTAATTCCACAAAATCTTCACAGTTAGGTTTTTTCATAATATTGTTTGTTTATTTGTTTGGGACTTTTTAAGACATAAAACATTGTAAAGATAAACACAATGCTTAAATTATTGTATTTTTGAGGCACCTACTTTTGGCTGTTCTGTCAGACAAACTGATTTATAGATTGAATAAATGCATGTTGCTTCAGTTGACACACCAGAAACCTGAAGTTCGAGCTATTTAGATTTGAGCTCCTTGCTAATAGAGATTAATACAGTTCTCCAAGTTAACATTTAATTTCTGGGCTGCCAAAAAGAAAGTAATTTGAAGCTGCTAAGAGACAGTCGTGGAGCTGAGCTGGGTACAAATTGAATCAAGGCTTTCAGAGCTCCCAGAGCTTTAGGGAGATGAAGCTTTGCTCCCTGGCTGGCTTCCTAGCAGGATGCAGGGCAATGTTACTGGCACAAGCTCTCTACAAAGGCGTTTTGTCCTGCCTCCCAGTCCTGAGGTTCTCCATACGCTTTCTCCATGCTCAGTAATTAACGGGGGGGGGGGGGGGTGTGCGGGTGTGTGTGTGTGTGGGGGGGGGCGGGGGGACGGTGGGCCGCTTCTCAAGCCCACTGGCGGGCGGGCCAGGTTCTG